>JAMFTG010001478.1:0-49016 GCA_023974075.1 Chaenocephalus aceratus | reverse complement strand
GAGAGGCCAGCAGGGACCGTGTTGTTAGCATCTGGTTAGCTAGCTGCACTAACGGACATAAGGAGCTGTTTGTTCCACAACAAGCTGGAGGAGGGTCCTCTCCTCTCATACTGAGAGACTCAGGTGAGCTAAATTATGGCAGAAGCAAAAAAGCCCAAAATATATAATTTTCACTACGAGTGGGAGGATGATTATTTTGTATCTATTCCAATTCAAAGTCCATCTCTCATCTGCAATGCAAGCTTGGCTTTATCGAAGAAGGGTAATTTAGGAGTGGCATTTCAAAACAGTGCACAAACGCTACGAGACGGAATTAGCTCCTAATTCTGCCCTACTATGCAGTCAGATTTGGGTCAATATTCTAGCATGTAAAACAAGCTACTCACGAGCGGAAAATGTGCTTTTACACACGCATAAAATGACCCCCGCGCGCAGATTAAACCCCCGCGATATGCGCTCGCGAGAGAGACAGCCCTCTTGCTCCCTCGCGGGAGTGTCAGCCTCACTCACTCACGGAGTCTGTCTACGCGTGCGTGAAAAGTTTCTGACACTTTGGGGCGGAGCCACTAGACTTTGATTGACAGCTGCCAGGAAGCCCGGAGTTGCCAGGTTTGATAAATGCCTGAACTACCAAGAGCCGAGGAGTGACAGCTGCAAGATCAGTTGGACGAGACTGAATGGTAAAGTTGTACATAAAAAACTATTATATTCGTAATTTATATTCGTAAAATGTGCAGCTACACAGCTATATATGATACAAACTCAAGTTAGATACCGTTATTAATCAGCTGTAAGTTTTAGTTTGTTTGAAGTTATTCATTATAATTATTGTACAAAATGGTATAAGAATGCAAACTTAAATTGATTATAGTCTATTATCAATTCAGGTTAAGAAACTAGTGTTGCTTGCATCCTATTTTAAAGGCATTTCTTTTTATAATCTACTAAAATGCAACAAAAAAAGGGTTTGATTCTATTAATTTTGTCTTTTTTATTGCACTTTGGCAGCAGATTCCTGTGTAGCTTCAGATCTGAGTTGTCTTATTAGTGAGCGTAATTTATACTTTTGTAGCAACACTATTTTTATATAATGGCAAAGAAAGGGTTCAGAGTCTTTTCTTTTTTCCCTGTGTCATATGTGGAAGCACTGTTCAATGTTTCTTGAAAACATTACCCACTGTAGTGTGACGTGTGAATAAACTCCAACTCTGTACAGGCTTGGAATTTCGTCATTTTAGGGGCAAGGCCATTTGGCCTTCCCGTTCACATTTTTTTTAAGAGCACAAAGGCCACATGACAGGGCACAAAGGCCACATGAGGCACAAAGGCTGTTTGGTTAAATTACGCTGGTCAATCAACATGACTGAAAAGTGTAGCACTAACGTCAACACCAGTCGTTTTACAAACGGCTGAATAGCAATAGTGTTTCTTAAACGTATACGTTAAGTTCAGCCATAAACCACATAAGTCAGTCAGGGGTAGACAGTAAGGGTAAAATGGTATTGTCACTGGCCCCACCATTGTAACCACTGGCCCGGAGCATTCGTCCACCAAAAAAAAAATCGACTAATAATGAAGAAAATTAACACATTTGTTGCAATAATTTATGCACTAACTACATTACTACTTGTACTACAACATTTTAATCATCAGTTCTTCCTCATTTTCCTCAATTGTTCATATTTGGTTTATTAAAATAATGATATTGTGGTCATTGTTAAAAAATGTCTGCTATTATTATGAGTATTATTATTTGTATAATGCACTTTCTGCCTTCCTGTCATTAGGAGTTAGACATGTAATGGCTATATGTAATTGATTTGATTAGAACCTTCATTATCCTAAACTGCTGGGACATTTCGCCAATACCTTTTATATTGTCTACTCTTCACTTACTTGTCAGCATAGGTTGGCATTGATGTACAGAGCCACAGAAGACCTTGTTTATACTGGCATCATATTGAGTGGTGCAGTGACGCGTCCTGAAACCAGGAAGTAAGCTGCTGGTTCCCTCCACAGAAAGCAATGGAATTTCTCCACAGGGTTTTGGAAAATAGCTGGAAATAAGGTCTGTGGAAAACAAACCCGTTTGATAAATGCACGTTTTGTTCAGCCGGATAATCTCCACATGTCTACCCTACTTTTATCATTTTCGAATTATAAATCTAATCGATAGATTATAAAAGGGTTTTAGGACGGGGCACTGCAGCCAACTCCCTGTCACTCCTTTAACTCCTCCGGTGACTTTCTTTTATTAGAAGATTGTTTTTTGCCCGGCGCTTGGCCGGTTACCGCTCGTATTAAAAACATTTTGGCGAATGGTTAGGTGGCGCGATAGTCTGTAGTAAAGAAGGAGCGCCCTCCCGCTCACAGGAGCCTGCTCGCGCTGTGCTCCGCAGCAAACAGCTGTTTGCTTTCCCCCCCAACAACGACAACCGACTCACGAAACGCGATGTTGTAGCGTTGATAAACGAAACAATTTAACTAAATTGCTAGTCAAAATACCAATACCACAGGACATTTTTTTTTTACTTTTGACAGGGGCACAAAGGCCACTTTGGCCGTGAATTGCATTTTTTTTTAACAGGGCATCACGGCCAAAGTGCGGGGCAACGACGGCCATGGCCGTCGTGAAATTCCCACCCTGACTCTGTATCAACAACACTGTTGTGTAACTTCAGTTAAATACTTGTATGTGTGTAGATTAGAAAGAGGTAAGATAAAGGGTTTGCAGTATTTTATGAAGTATTAATCTTACAAAGGTCAGTTTTATACAAGTAGAAGTGTGTATTTACCTGGTAGTAGGCTGTCGGTAATGGCTACACCTCTCTATTCGGACTGGTAGATATCGGCAGACTGGCAACTCCTGCTTTAGATAGTTAACTTTAGTCTTGCATTCACACCTAATAGTCCGCTACTCTGGTGCGCACCAGACGACAGTTTGTTACATGGTTTCATTTTTCAGAAGGTTCGGTTTGCGTTCACACGAGCAAAACTCAAACGGACTATAAACACAAGTCATGTGCACGGAAATGCTGTTCAACCATTGGTCAGACAAGGGGATAAAAACGCAAATCCCGGTAATTTCTACCAGAGCCTCCGCCATGGAGCATCGGCAGGTTATTCTCATGCTGCTGTTAATCTGGAGATCAACAGACACTAGCGGCCCGCGCATATGATTATATAATCAGACAACGTCCAATAAAAAACATTATAACACTTAGAGACGTCCTGCAGTAAGGAGGGGCGTTTCACCGACGACAGGTGTTCTTACTTTTATGTAGTTGACGGAGCATTTTTACTTTACACAACACTGTTCAACACTTAATTCTGCTTCACTCTTTAAATTAACAACCACGGATGTCTTGAAAGACTCTTTCGCTAAAGATATTTCAAGACATCATTGTTCTTGTGACACGTAAATACTACGCTTCCTATGTTTTGGTGCGGACTGCGTTAACACCAGCAATTAACCGCTCCAGAGTTCACAAGCAAGCGTTCCGAGACCACCTATTTTAGCGGACCAGAGTCCGGTTGTTTAGTTCATTTAAGAGGTCTCGGACTGTGTTCACACCGACCCAAATGAACCGCACCAATCGGCTAAACGCACCAGGGTTCGATTCAACTGGACTATAAAAGGCTGGTGTGAATGCGCCGTTATCTCTGTGGGTCTCAAACGGTTTGGTCACCATTATTCAAAAGATTATTTCCGCTGCACACCTTCATATGATCATTATAGTTATAAAAAAATAAGAGAATAAATGAAAAACAGTTATGAAATACTATATGGCAGTAAAACAAGAATCACGTTTAAAAGGGGAGTGATTTAAGATAAATGTATTGTCTTTTTAATTTTACACACAGCATCTAATGCACGTCTGTCCATCCAGGGAGAGGGATCCCTCCTCTGTTGCTCTCCCTGAGGTTTCTCCCATTTTTCCCTTTAAACTGTGGGTTTTCTCCGGAAGTTTTTCCTTGTACGATGTGAGGGTCAAAGGACAGAGGGTGTCGTATTGTCATACTGATATTCTGTACAAACTGTGAAGAGCACTGAGACAAATGTAACATTTGTGATATTGGGCTATATAAATACATATTTATTGATTGATTTGTAAAATATCCATAAAGAAAATCTGTTTACAGTTCTGGTCTCTTAATTTTGCACTCAAAGTGCACCAGATTGATGCTTTTAACTTCAATATTTAGCATCCCCCCGGATCCCCCTAGAGGAGGTGAGGTCCGCCCCCCACTCAAAATAGCACTTTGCTACTGCCTATATGCCGTGAGCTGATTATTGAGCCTTCATTGTAACAGTCGCGGGTGTACTGTGTGTGTGCGTGTGGGGAGTATTGCAGTAGAAAAGTCCACTGTAGCACCGTGGCCGCCGCCACTGTGGGCTAAGCCCCGAATGTTTTCAGGTCCAGGCGACGCCCCCTGGGAAACACCTATATGAAACAGAACTGTATACATTTTAATAATCATAAGAACATGGCCATAATCGAAGGGTTAGGGTTAGAATATATTCTATGTTAGGTTGTGCTAATGTTATGAAATGTTTTCTCATGAATGATGCGGTTTTGCATTTCTATAGGTTGTACAAGCATTGGTTTATATACTGCCATGTTTAATCATGTTTTATGCCGCTTGCTAAGACTTGATAAGTCGCTCGTAAAACACAGGAGGTATGGAAGCTAAGAACACCATATGTGGTCAATTGTACAGCTAATATAACACAACACATTAGTTGTATTTCCTCTAACTGGTGGATATAGGGTTGGGGGGGGGGGGTTGAGACGCACAGGCTGCAGTGGAGACGCACAGGCTGCAGTGGAGACGCTGCGCACAGCTGATCGACAGCTGGGACACACATTTTTATAATAATAATTCAGATCCAGTCGCCATGACTCCACTCCGGAGGGATTCCCTGATCACTTCTTACAGTCTCTCATCAAGGGGGGGGTCTCCTGTCCCCGGTACAAACACACTGCCCGAGGAAGGCTATGTGTATTGTTTTTGACATTAACCTTTTTCGGACCACTTATTTATTTATTTTGGTGACGATCCGACCTCCATGCTGCTACTCTGGTTCAAACGGCATCCACCAAATAATATGATTTATCTCGACCTTTTTAAACACTTTTTTGTTAACTAGATAATTCCATATATTTTCTTACATAGTTTTGATGTCTTCAGTATTAATCTACAAAGTAGAAACAAATTAAAATAAACAAAAAGCATTTAATGAGAAGGTGTGTCCAAACTTTTGACTGGTACTGTATATAAAAAACACATTTTAATATTTAGCAGGTTCCCTCATCTATAATTATTTATGCAAGAGCAACTTTGAACATTTACAGCAGTAAAATGCAACATACAAAATAATCAAGAAACATCATAAATGAAACACTGACAGGGAACATTTTACTGCACCATCATTACTATGATAAAAGAAGGTATCGTACAATGTTCTGATGATACTTGCATACTTTTACTTAAATAAAGTTTGAATGCAGGATTTTAATTTGTAACAGAGTATTTTCATTCTATATTGTAGGCGTAGTGTATCTGTGAACGATCCCAAATACAATTTATTGTTTACATTGCAGCTAGTGCTGCGCCAGAAAAAAAAAATACCTTTTTCATTTCTAACTGGAAGTGGAGAGGGGTTGGGCTACATGAGGTGAATTGAGCCAACACAAATATAATAGGTGGGACTAAGAAAGATAATATGAAAGTATAAAAACAAAGGCATTAATTAGGGCTGCAAAATGTCTCCAATTGTAATGGTGATTAGATTTGTAAATGCTAATACTTAACAGTTTTTGCGACTTTGTGTTTCCTGTTTCCTGCAGATGTCCAGCAGCTGGTGGTGGTTAAAGAAGAGGTTCTCCCTGACCAGCAGGAGTGGGGCACCAGTCTGGAGCAGGAGGACCCAGAGCCCCCCCCACACATTAAGCAGGAACAGGAGGAACTCAGGATCAGTCAGGAGGGAGAGCAGCTTCAGGAGCTGGAGGAGGCTGATATAATCAAGTCCACTTTCACTCCTGACCCTGTGAAGAGTGAAGATGATAAAGAGAAACCTCAGTCCTCACAGCCTCATCAAAGACAAACAGAACACATGGAAACAGAAGCTGATGGAGATAACTGTCGAGGACCAGAACCAGCCAGGAACTCAGATCCAGAGAGCAGTTTACAACCAAAGACTGAGGACGACACTGGAGACTGTTCTGAACCTGACATTGGAGACTCTTCTGAACCTGACACTGGAGACTCTTCTGAACCTGACACTGAAGACCGTGCTGATTGGAAGGAGACCAGAGAACCTGCATCAGGCTCAAAGTCATTGAAAAATAGACATAAATCTGTCAGTGATCCACGACGTAGTGCTGAAAATAAACCATTCAGCTGCTCAGTCTGTAAGAAAGCTTTTTCACAGAGTGGACCTTTAAAGCAACACATGATAATCCACACAGGAGAGAAACCCTTTAGCTGCTCAGTTTGTGAGAAAGCTTTTTCACGGAGTGGAAATTTAAAGGCACACATGAGAGTCCACACAGGAGAGGAACCCTTTAGCTGCTCAGTTTGTGAGAAAGCTTTTTCATGGAGTGGACATTTAAAGGCACACATGAATATCCACACAGGAGAGAAACCATACAGTTGCTCAGTCTGTAACAACATTTTTTCTCAGAGTGGCAGTTTAAAGGAACACATGAGAGTCCACACAGGAGAGAAACCATACAGATGTTCCGTCTGTAAGAAAGCTTTTTCACGGAATAGAAATGTAAAGACACACATGAGAGTCCACACAGGAGAGGAAATATACAGCTGCAATGTCTGTGACAAAAGATTTAAATGGTGTAGTCATTTCAAAAGACACAAGTGTGTTGGTCGTCAGTCCTCACAGCTTAATGAAATTCAAACTGAGGATAACGGAGAGGCAGACCCTCCAATCAGCAGCTCAGCTGAACACATGGAAACAGAAGCTGATGTAGAGGACAATGAATGTAGGAGCCGCATTTAAGTTTATTTTGTTTTGATTTATTTGGAACCTTGATTAATGCATTTTTCTGTTTCAGTGAGAGGGCAGCAGGGCTCAGGTGAAGGGGGCGGGGCTAAGGCTTTAAGTTGGAGGTACGGTGTGTGACGGCAGGGCAGCAGGCAGCAGCAATACCGTCATTGACACGCAGACGCAACCTTATGCTGAGTAGAAAACAGATTATTAGGATCTGATGTTTAAGTTTATATTCAATATTGTTTTCGTATTTTGTTTTATGTTTTACCTGGAAATAAACCTTCAAAAGCAACAGAAACGTCCAGTGGGTTTTGTACTGCGAGTCTGACACTGCTTCCGAGGCCCAAGCTCTACATGTGGCCAAGAACATTAACTGTTGAGGTGAAGGTTACAAGAAAAACCTTTCGGGATTTTGGCCACTACAATTAGTCAATGACGAGCTGTGATTGGAAACACGAGGACTATTGGAGGATCAAAGGGATCATAGGAATCTAAGACAAAGGAAACGCCGACCCGTGGCGGACCAAACGCGTGTCGGAGCAAACAAAGAAACACTTCGGAGGAGGTATTGCGCTTTCAGATCAAACATCACTGAAGGATTATTCGTTTGGAAGAAATACCTGAAATGTTTAGAAACAGATTTCACCGCTGATATGTGTGTTTATGGACAGTGAATCTTTTATTTGTCAACCTTTCTGTGACGAAGAGAGCAGCGGTGAAATACAGCCTCTTATGAATGAACGTATGAAGTACCCTGAGCTAAGTGTTGGAAATACAAGGATAACGGAGCTACAAGAACTGTTCTAAACATTTTGAAGACTTTTTGGAGATTTATATTGGATTAAAATGGCGAGTTCTGATGAGGTGGACTTGCCACCTGTTAAAGACATGGATGAGGCTGCGGCGCAGCTGCGCTCATCAAGATCAGGAAAAGCTTTGCATTTAACACGGAGAATGAACATTGTGAACAACCTAATGACAGATAAGGAATATCTGGATGAAGTCAAAGGGAACATGTTGAAGTTTAACGAACTTTCGGTTGATTTTAAAGCCTTGCATGTCTCATATGCGCAAATGTTGGATGAGAGCGCAAGAAAAGAAGACGATGAGAAATGGTATCAGCCGAGAAGTACGCACATAAACTCATTCCTTGCCAAAGTTACGAAATGGATAACTGACATAGAAAATGCTGATTCACTCGACTTGACTCAAGTGGAAGGTCTGCCAGCTGAAGAAGGTGCATATGCAAATGAAGGCGGCGGTCTGAGCGAGGTGGATACACACTCAGTGAGGTCCATAACATCCAGCCACTCTTCCTCCTCCTCACTACGCATCAATGCTGAGGCAGAGAGAGCAGCCTTATTGGCCAAAGCTTCTATGTTACAAGAAAAACATGCCATTGAAGAACAGGAACAAATATTACAAAAAAGAAGAGAAACACTAGAATTACACACAGAAATAGCAGCCAACGCAGCCAAAATTAATTATCTTAAAGACAATGAATTAGCTAGGCTTGGCCCCGTACAGGCTGAAGCAGCAGCTGCCACACTGATGGATACAAAGCCAGATATTTCAGCTCAGCCTTGTGACAGAGGTGCTCCAGTTGTTAGGAGCAAGACAGGCGCCCCACTTCACTTTCCCTTTTTGAATGTCCGTGAAGATAACGCACACAGTTTGCCTGATGTTCATCATGAAGACAACATTAATGATCAGCATCAGCCACAACCAACTTTAGTGCACCATATTCCACCTGTCATGCCCCAAAGCACACAGCCAACTCTGCCACAAGGGCAAAACCCCCCTATGCCCAGCACAGCACAGGATGACCACATGATTCAAATACTGGAGAATCAAAGCAGCTTGACGAGGATTCTTGTGAAACAACAACTTCTCTCGACGCTGCCACATGGAAATATTCCACCCTTTGATGGACACATCATGGAGTACAAGTCCTTTATTCACTCCTTTGAACATTGTATTGAAAACAAAACCGACAACAACAGAGACAAGTTGCAGTTCCTTATACAGTTCACCAGAGGCCAAGCTCAACGGCTAGTCAAAAGCTGTGAATACATGTCTCCAGACAGAGGCTATCAGAAAGCAAAAGGTTTACTGAAGGAAAACTTTGGGAACAAATACAAACTCTCTTGTGCTTACCTGGAAAAAGCTCTATCCTGGCCCCTAGTTACATCTGAAGATTCAAGGTCGCTGCAGGAGTACGCCATGTTTCTAAGGAGTTGCTGCAACGCTATGGAGGAAATGGAGTACTTGGAAGAACTAGACACAGTGTCCAACATGAGAAGCATTGTGCTTAAGCTACCATACAAGCTCAGGGAGAGATGGCGCAGCAAAGCTCACGCACTGCAAGAGGAGCGCAGTCGTAGAGTAAGGATTTTAGACCTTGTCTATTTCATTGAAAGGCAAGCTCGCATAGCAGCAGACCCGGTTTTTGGTGACCTTCAAGACCACTCAGCTGCCAAAGGAAAGGTGGCTGTAAAGACTAGATGTCCTGTTAAGTCGCAGATCTCAAAGGCGTATGACAGCAGTTTTGCCACAGGTGTCACTATTTCCCCAAAAGAAACAGAGCCTGAACCCTCCTGTTCCTTCTGTAGGTGCAAGCACACATTGGAAATGTGCAAACGGTTCTTTGAAGAAACACATAGGAACAAGCTGAACTTTGTAAAGATCAAGGGCATATGCTTTGGCTGTCTCTCTATAGGCCACATTAGTAGAGACTGTAAACAACGCCTCACCTGTAGAGTTTGCAAGCAAGCCCACCCAAGTGCCCTGCACATCTATGTTAAAGATGGTCTGACTAAACGGACTGAAAGGCCCTCTGGTGCAGCAGGCAGAACCACAGCAGAGTTATGTGGCCACATAGGGGCCGGAGAACAACAGCATGTGCTGTCCATTGTCCCAGTGCAAGTTAAGGCAGCAAAAGGCAGTCAAGTCTTTCAAGTCTATGCCCTCCTGGACCCTGGTTCCACCGCTACCTTCTGCTCCGAAGCGCTGATGTCTAAACTGAATCTGAATGGCAGAAAAACACATATTCTGTTAAGCACAATGAATCAGAAAAAACTGGTGCCATCTCACGGCATACCTGGAATTGAAGTTTCAGCACTGGACAGCAACAACTTCCTACCTCTTCCTGACGTTTTCACCCAGAGAGAAATGCCAGTCACCTCCAGTAGCATTCCCAACCAGAATGACTTAACGCAGTGGGCGCACCTGAATAAAGTCAAACTTCCCAGTATCAGTGCTAAAGTGGAATTATTAGTTGGCACGAATGCTCCAAAGCTGTTGGGAGGAGCTGTTGTTCCATGGGAGGTTATTAATAGCCAAGGTGAGGGCCCCTACGCAGTAAAAACTCTATTGGGGTGGGTTGTAAATGGGCCACTCAGAAATGGCGGTGAGGGCAGTTCGGCGAGAGTGACTGTGAATAGGATATCTGCCACAAGTTTGGAAGAGCTTCTAATGTCACAGTACAACCAGGACTTCAACGAAGTGTCATCTGAGGAAAAGCCAGAGATGTCAGTTGAGGACAAAATGTTTTTGAAAGTAGCCAGTGAGGCTAACCTGCAAAACGGACACTACAGTCTAAAGTTGCCTTTCAGGAAAGCCAATGTCAGCATGCCTAACAACCGCCAAATTGCAGAACAGCGCCTGCAGGGCTTAAAAAGGAAGATGAAGAGGGACCAGCACTACAAGCACGAATACGTTGCATTCCTCAACGACATCTTGGAGAACAACTATGCAGAGGAGGTCCCACAGGAAGATCTGACACAGTCACCCGGACACAAATGGTACATACCACACCATGGGGTGTACCACCTCAAAAAGAAAAAGCTTAGTGGTTTTTGACTGTGCAGCCTCTTACCAAGGCATGTCCCTGAACACAGAGCTACTGCAGGGACCTGATCTGAATAATTCTCTTGTGGGAGTCATTGTGAGATTTCGCAAAGAGCCAATTGGATTTATGGCCGACATAAAATCAATGTTCCATCAGGTCAGAATGGATAAATCTCATGTGGACTACTTGCGGTTTCTGTGGTGGCCACAAGGTGATACCAGTAAGCCCCCAAAAGAATATCGCATGCTGGTGCACATTTTTGGTGCTGTGTCCTCCCCAAGCTGTGCAATTTTTGCGCTACAAAAAACGGCTGAAGACAATGAACATGGGTTCCCACCTCAAGTAGCAGAAACTGTCCGAAGCAACTTTTATGTTGACGACTGTGTAAAGTCTGTCGCAAAAGAATCTGAAGCCATCCAGCTAGGAAAGGACCTCACTGCATTATGCAGGAGAGGCGGGTTTCAGCTGACCCAGTGGGTGAGCAACAGCAGAGCAGTTCTGGCCTCCATCCCCACAGAGCAAAGGGCAAAGGATGTTAGGACTTTGGATCTCGACAAAGACAGTCTCCCCATTGAAAGAACATTGGGTTTGCAGTGGGGTGTGGACTCTGACAATTTCCAGTTTAACATCCATCTCAACCAGAAGCCACATACACGAAGAGGAATACTTTCAGTTGTAAGTTCAATCTTTGATCCACTCGGCTTTCTGGCTCCTCTGATTCTCCCAGCCAAGCAGTTGCTACAAGAGCTCTGCCAGAGAGGTTTTGGGTGGGACGAACCTTTGCCCCAGACTACATCAGATAAATGGATCGAATGGATAGCAAGTCTGGAGAGGATAAAAACACTTCCAAGTGCCTCGCTGTCTGAAACCAAAGAGCTATGGAACACAAAAGTTTGCACAGCTGCATCACTTCTCAGATGCCAGTGAGAATGGCTATGGCTCAGTAAGCTACATCAGGCAGGTTAACATTCAGGATGGTGTGAACACCATCCTGAATGTTAACCTGCCTGCCTGCCTGCCTGCCATAGCCATTCTAGGACAAAGGCAACATGAATGTGGCCTTTGTCCTAGGAAAATCCAGAGTCCTTCCTTTAAAGCACATCACAGTACCGCGGCTGGAGTTGGCAGCTGCAACACTGTTGGTGAAGGTGGACAAAATTCTGAGGAAAGAACTACACATGGACTTAAACCCCTCAGTCTTCTGGACGGATAGCCAAACAGTACTCAAGTACATTGGTAATGACTACACTAGGTTTAAGACCTATGTTGCCAACAGATTGTCACTGATTCGTGACAATAGCGAACGGTCTCAATGGAGATATGTAAGCAGCAAGGAAAATCCTGCTGATGACGCCTCGAGAGGATTGAGTGCAGTCAAATTCATGCAGCAAAAAAGATGGATACATGCCCCAGAGTTCCTATGGAAGCCAGAGGAAAGTTGGCCTGTGGAAAAATCATTGACCTCCGAGCCATTGTTGCAAAATGACCCAGAGGTCAGGAAAAACGCTGCTGTATTCACAACAGTGGCAATCATTGAAACTCCCACAGACCGTCTTATTTCATACTTCTCTGACTGAAAGAGGCTACTTAAAGCAGTGGCATGGTACCTCAAGGTGAAGAATGCTCTGATGTTGACTGCCAAAAAGCGTAAAGAGCTTTCCTCAGGTCCCATCACCACCCGCTCGAGCGGCCAAAAGGTGAGCACTGACCTAAGCGCTTTCAGGTCCACACTTGGTGGACAGCTCCTCACAGTGGAAGACCTCTCACAGGTAGAGAGGTCAGTCATCACCTATGTTCAAAAGCAATCCTTCCCAGTGGAAATGGCAGTGCTGGAAACCGCTCCATTTAGAGTGCAGAAGAGCAGTAAGATCTGTAGGCTCGACCCTATACTGGATGAAGGCATCATGAGACTAGGCGGCCGCCTACACAGATCTGCAATGCCTGATGAGACCAAGCACCCTTATATTCTGCCCAAAGATGCTCACACTTCAGATCTCCTACTACGACACATCCATGAACGCTCTGGACACAGCGGGAGAAACTACATGCTTTCAGAGCTCCGTAAAAAGTACTGGGTTTTAAAGGGAAACTCAGCAGCAAGGAAAATAGTCTCAAAGTGTGTTGTGTGTAGGCGTGTGAGAGGCAAGACAGGTGAGCAGAAAATGGCCGATTTGCCACAAGAAAGAATCCTACCTGACCTCCCTCCTTTCACCAACGTCGGATTGGACTATTTTGGACCGCTTAAAGTGAAGCGAGGAAGGAGTATGGTTAAACGGTATGGAGCCCTGTTTACCTGCATGAGTAGCAGAGCTGTACATCTGGAGGTGGCTTACTCGTTAGACACAGACTCATGTATTCATGCTCTGAGAAGATTTGTTTGCAGGAGAGGTCAGGTTAAGCATATCGGATCGGACAACGGTACAAACCTGGTGGGTGCCCACACTGAGCTCAAAAAGGCCATGAGTTCACTAAACGAAGGGAAAATCCAAGGCGCTTTGCACCCAGAAGGAATCCAGTGGAGTTTCAATCCACCGGCGGCCTCACATTATGGTGGAGTCTGGGAAAGACTCATAAGATTTGTCCGTCAGGTGCTGACCTCCACTCTCCATCAGCAAACCCTCGACGATGAAGGCCTAAAAACCATCTTCTGCGAGGTAGAGTCCATCCTCAATAACCGTCCTCTCTCCACGGTGTCCTCCGATCCACACGACCTGGAACCACTGACTCCCAATCACATCCTCCTGCTAAAAACGCAACCTATCCTACCTCCGGGAACGTTTCAGAGATCTGACCTCTATGTCAGGCGCCGCTGGAAGCAGGTCCAGTACATGGCGGATCTGTTCTGGCATAGATGGACACAGGAATACCTTCTGCTGCTCCAAGAGAGACAGAAATGGAACACAGTGAGGACAAACTTTAGCATTGGAGATGTCGTTCTGGTAGTTGATCCCAACTGCTCCACGGGGGTCGTGGCCATTAGGCAGAGTACTGGAGACCAAGCCTGATGCAAGAGGTCTGACCCGTACAGTGAAGCTCCAGACGAAAACCTCCATTATCGATAGGCCCATAGCTAAGCTGTGCCGCCTCCTGGAGACGGAAGAACAATAGGTCTTCCTTAAACATCAATAAGGGATGTAATGTATGTACTTTATTTTTCTAAAGTCATTATTTGTTGGTCGTTTTACGGCTCCCTTTTTGCTAATTTGAGTAATTGATTCTGAGAGAACAATTAGGGGCCGGTGTGTAGGAGCCGTATTTAAGTTTATTTTGTTTTGATTTATTTGGAACCTTGATTAATGCATTTTTCTGTTTCAGTGAGAGGGCAGCAGGGCTCAGGTGAAGGGGGCGGGGCTAAGGCTTTAAGTTGGAGGTGCGGTGTGTGACGGCAGGGCAGCAGGCAGCAGCAATACCGTCATTGACACGCAGACGCAACCTTATGCTGAAATGTTTAGAAACAGATTATTAGGATCTGATGTTTAAGTTTATGTTCAATATTGTTTTCGTATTTTGTTTTATGTTTTACCTGGAAATAAACCTTCAAAAGCAACAGAAACGTCCAGTGGGTTTTGTACTGCGAGTCTGACACTGCTTCCGAGGCCCAAGCTCTACATGTGGCCAAGAACATTAACTGTTGAGGTGAAGGTTACAAGAAAAACCTTTCGGGATTTTGGCCACTACAATGAATAAGTCTTATAACAGTTCACATATGAGAAAAATCTGTCTGACTGGATTAACATTGTTGCATTCATATAAGACTTAAATGAACTCTATCTTTATCAACATAAGTGGACAATATGTTTAATGTTTTTGTCATTCTGATTTATACGTTAACCACTGACTGACCATTTTATTTTGGATTGAGGGCTCCAAGTTTCCATATAGAGATAAAGGATGATTTGATGTTTTGTTCTTTATTTCTAAATGTTTAGTATAATTGCTATCCTGTTAATGATTCCTGTTTTACATAAATGTACCTGAAATCTGATAGTTTTTGCTTCTGTAACTGTAAGGGAATACATTTGCCTATTTTGTATCCTGATGACCTAATGCTGTTGCATGTAAATTACATTACTCCCTAAGCCTGTTTTCACCCACCTGCAACCGATTCGCTAATCACAAATGTTCATATCTTTGAACTCTTGACTCGACTATTTCTTGTTTAATAATCGTTAAATTTCCTCAGGACCAAGTTCCCGTGTCCTGCCTTTCACCTGCTAATCACCCACTGCTCATTTAAGGTGGACTGACCTTTACAATCAAATCAAGTTTTATTTATATAGCACATTTATAAACGATTTTTGGTCGAGCCAAAGTGCTGTACATATATTAAAAATAGCCTACAGTAGAGACACAGCAAAAACAACAGCACAGATTATTCAGAATATCAGTATGAGAAAAACGACACCCTCTATCCTTAGACCCTCACATCGTACAAGGAAAAACTTCCAGAGAAAACCCACAGTTTAAGGGAAAAGAATGGGAGAAACCTCAGGGAGAGCAGCAGAGGAGGGATCCCTCTCCCAGGACGGACAGACGCGCAATAGATGCCGTGTGTAAATCGAAGAGATAATACATTTTACAGCATATAGATCGAATTTTAGGAAATGCATGTATCTGTAATAAGAAAATGAATCCACGAGGATGTCAGCTACAATCCTGTGGAAGCAGCATGACAAGACACAAGGCAGGACCGCAGAGACAGGTTCAGCCACGACCCGAAGTCCACGACTTAATCCAAAACTCAGGATAGAGGATCCAAGACACAGGACTACAGCAAGAGGATCAGCCTCGACTCCGGATCCCGGCGTAGATATAGATACAAAACAAGCAAAAAGATTTGGCTGGGTTAATCGGAACAAGAGAATACACAGACACAGACAGAGAGGGGAAAGGTAATTGGATAAAAGTTATTCTTGATAACCCTCTAGAAAGATCTCATGAACTTCCCCACTCAATCTATCAAGACCCGAGCAGTTCTATTAGATATAGGATAAGAAACAGAGATAGGGAGCACAACAACCTATCTCTTCATCAGATGCACTCCGCCGCTTATCAAAGCGACTCTGTTCCCCGTTACCCTTTACAAGGCCATAGACCAGCAGAGGGAAAATGGGGGGTGTGTAAGGGTAAGGATTTTTAAGAATAAACCGCAAGGGTCTAAAGGGAAAAAAGAAGAAATATAAGGTACTATATTTTAAGTAATCCTATCTACTATTCCTATATTCGAATAATGTATAAACTATTTTAAAAATACTTTATGAAATCCTATGTTATGTTATAAATATTAAAATAAAGAACTAAATAATAAATAACTAAATAAATAAATAGATAATTAAACAAAAGCCAAAGAGAAAAAGTGAGTTTTAAGTGTTGATTTAAAAAACCACAGGGTCTGCCGACCTCACATGGAGGGGCAAAGTATTCCAGAGCCTAGGGCCAGCCGCTGCGAAAGCTCGATGCCCTCGGGTTTTAAGCCTGGTCTTAGGCACTATCGACAACAGCTGATCAGCCGACCTTAAGGCTCTGCCTGGGGTGTAGCGATGGAGGAGTTTGGCTATATAGGCAGGAGCCAGCCCATTTAGGGCTTTAAAAACAAATAAAAGGAGTTTACAATCTATTCTGAACCGAACTGGAAGCCAGTGCAATGAAGCCAGAATTGGGGTAATATAGTTGCGCTTTTTATGGCCAGTGAGAAGACGTGCAGCTGCATTCTGAATGGACAATGGACCAGCTACTCTTAGTGTCTTAATACAAACGTTTTGTAAAGTGATGCTAGACCAAAAACGTGCTGTTGGGTTGTGTGCTCTCTGCAGGACGGTGTGTGTACTCAAAGATTGTTGATGAAATAAGAGCTTCACTCTGTTTTTGTTTTCCAAACAACGCCAACAGAGCGATACGTCTTTTTTCCAGCAGATGGCATACATGTTACATCCTCCAGTTCAACTGTCATCCACATATTAATGATTCAAAACAGCAATGTGTAAGATATGGCTAGTAATTGACTATTTCAAAAGAATGTGAAGAGGTTACAGTGTTGAGGCCATGTCCAATATGTTTATGTTTTGTTTGATTAAATCTACTGAAATGAGCATTCAATGACTACATTATTCTTAATTACTGTCATTACATCATGGGGTTGCATTGCAATATTAGAACGCATAAAACCCAACTTTATTTATTCTAAGTTGTTCATTGTTTAGAAGTCTGCTGTGTTTCATCCAAGCTTCCACTTCGTGCTCCGATAATGCTGAAATATCTGTTGTATGCTTTACCTGCTCCATTAACACAAGTGTAATTCACTGGACAGAGACAAGAGATAGTGGATGGATCCAGAGGAGAACAGGAGATAGTCCGTATTGAGCCTTCGGGTTCTGAAAATTATCAGGGAAAGAGCTAGGAAAACTCCAAAAACCTGAATAGAGCAAGAAGATAGCCAGTAAGCCAAGAGAGACCCAGTAGAAAGGCAGGAAGGAGCCAAAAGAGTTTGTATTTTTTATTTACTAATATTCAAGTTCTTCTCTTAAGATATTAGAACTTCCTATCTCAACATGTATCATTTTATTCCAATTAAAAAAAACTTACATTTTTGCCGCCAATTATTGAGATTGTTTCACAGCTTTATCTTAAATATTTAGAGTTTTTTCTTTACATATAGATTACATATATGAACAGCACGATCCACTCTGCTGGATTCTGCTCTAAATGAATGCAAACATCTCGATGTATCCATACTCCTGCAGTTGTTTTGTTCTGGATTCATAGTGAAGTCTATTAGAAGTTCTGCACTGTTATTATGTATTTAATATAAAGTGAAATAGTCAGAAAAGAAAAGAGACTCACTTAAGGAAAAAGGTTCTGAACCAGTGAGAGTTCTTCATTTGCACATAAACATGGTAAAATAATTAAAGCTGTGACCAGATGGCGTCGCCCGCTGCACACATTTAACACTTTGCATTTTATTGATTTATTTGGACCTTTTATACCACACTGCAAGTCTGACATTTATTAATGAGACGACTGGAAGTTACACTGCAGATGTAAACACTTATAAACACGGCTCAAGTCTTTCACAGCCAGAAATATCTCTCTGTGTCACCTTGTTTATTATCTTGCATTTGTTGTTCACAGCTAGAAATATATAAGCAGAACAATCAGTGCCTGTTAAATCAAAGTGAAAGCAATCATCTAAGACTTAGATGATAAGAAAACATTTGTGAAGAGGATAAGATCAACTCAGCGTACAAGACACATCCATCCTTTGACTTTTGGTCATAATCCAGGCTCTATGTTCACATAGAGAACGTTATCACAGTGTTTTGGGACCTATGTCGGTTAAAAGCCAGAGTACGGGTGTATTAGTCTGGGAAATAACTCATAAAGTTGTAAATTAACAAGAAAACTGTGATAGTGTTTGAAGCTTGTTCTCCCCCAGCTCTCCTACGTGATGTCCGGCTGGCGTTACTTCGTCTGCCCAGTGGAGTTCAACAACAATTCCAACCGGTTCCAGGTGGAGCCGTCAGAGCTTTATATCTAAATGTTGTTTCTAGAGTACACATTAACAGAACAGAAGTCCCATTTAACACCAGGTTTTTATCATACGTTTCAACCTCATCATATTTTTCACAGCCAGGTTTGATTTTGATACTAAAAGCCTGGGGATGCAAGTCCTATTTTAGCCAAATAACTAGTAACTAGTTTAGTTTGATTGAACTGCTGGTCTCTGTTTCAGTCTGACACATGTTCCTTGTCGCCGCAGACCACGGTGCGTCTGTATCCGTTCCAGATCCACAGCATCGCTCTCTCCTCCTTCGCCTCCATCATGGGACCCTTCGGAGGATTCTTCGCCAGCGGCTTCAAGAGAGCCTTTGTTACGTCCCCACTAAGGTCTAGGGGACCTGGAGACAATAACATACAACCAATAAAAATGAGGGAGTCAGCGTAACAGTTTACAAAAGGTTTATTTTGTAAACCCAGAACCGAACAGACATATAACTGAAAAACTCTGTTGAGGAGGAGGAGGAGGAGGAGGAGGAGGAGGAGGAGGAGGAGGAGGAGGAGGAGGAGGATTGTGCCAAAGGATTGTGCCAAACAAAAGAAACAAGCATAAAAAAAACCAGGGGGGTATACTGCTCAGTGTGCGGAGTTTAAAGCGATCAAGTCATATCACAGGAGAAAGGAAATGCAGAAAAGCTGCCGTCGCAGGAAAGACGGCCGGCAAAAATCACCGACTGTGTGAACGTGAACATTAATAGAATATCACCTCCATCTTCAGAGCAATCTGACTATTATAACATTAGCGTTAAGAAAGCTTACTTAAATATCTGCCACAACATAAGTAATCGGATCAGAGTACATTAAGTACAGTCCGCGGCATATCACTTCATAATGTATCGTATATCTCCTGATCTGAGTCAGCTGAGCCGTATCGGGCCGTGCAACACTCACAGTGTCACAGACTGTATGCAGAAGTATTATTTTAAGCAACACATTAAGTTGACGAAACACTCGAGACAAATGTAATTAAAGTCAGATCGTGTTTTAGATGCGCAGTGATATCATAAACCTGTTAATGTACGCATTCAAACACTTTTTCTTTTGCCAGCTGTATTCACCTTGCAGGTGCAGCTATGTGGCTTTGATCCTGATCAAGTGTTTAAGTCATGGATGTTTAAAGTTTAACTTCTTCATTTTTGACTAGTATTAAAGTTCACTTTTCATTCAGGAAGTATGACGCTGCGCTGTCAGTGAGCTTCTCCATGTTTGCGATTGGTCGAATGATCCAGATACCACCCCTTTTATGTGAACGCGCACCTAACTAGATAGGACACGGCTGGCTTGAGCGATCCACTTGATAACCCGCGTCGTAGTACCGTTTAGCGAGAGCGCGTATGTTTTGGATTAGGCCAACCGGCTAACTCAAACATATCCAGGTTAGGTTGAACCAGCTTCGTAGCATAGGCCCCAGGCCTATCTCTACATCTATCCTTTGAAACCAAATCTCAAACAAAAATCCTCACTAAGCAAACTACGAAGAAGTTGACAAAACAATATACAGGGATGGCAACAATCCGCAAACCTAGTGTGTCTAAACATTAGTTAGCTACGTGGTGAGAAATGTACAGGGTACCCCAGACTTCACTAACTCCTCCACCTCTCAACACACACACTTTCAAAAGTTCAGACAATACAAAGATAATGAGTTGCTAAACACTGCAGTCAATTGCAGGCTCCTCAATCAGCAACCGGCCCAGAGTGAGAGAGTGAGACGACTTCCTGGGTGCCTCCTTTATGGTCGGCCCTGGCTGCTGATAGGCCAGCTGAGTGTGAGAGGATCCAATAAGCCATCAGACTCAGGTGCACAGGCAGATACCGATCAGCTGCTGATTAGCTGTGCAGAAGACAGGGAGAAGAGAGAAACACAGGAGGGAAGGAAAACCACACCAGTACAGCCTGCCTGGCACGTAACAGCCTTCAAGACCAAAGTAGGGATTTCTGACACGTTTGTTTACTGTTTATTTCTGTGAAGAAATTCATCATCAAAGTTAGTGGTTATTTATTTGATTTCCGACTGTTGGGTGCATTCACACCTAATAGTCCGCTCTCTGGTGCGCACCAGATGACAGTTTGTATTGTTTCATTTTTCAGAAGGTTCGGTTTGCGTTCACACGGGCAAAACTCAAACGGACTATAAACTTTAGACACAAGTCATGTGCTCGGAAATGCTGTTCAACCATTGGTCAGACATTAAGGGGGTACAAACGCAAATCCCGGCAATTTCTAGCGGAGCCTCCGCCATGGAGCATCGGCACTTTCGGCAGGTTATTCTCATGCTGCTGTTAATCTGGAGATCAACAGACATATGATTTTATAATCAGACAACGTCCGTTTAAAAACATTATTACATGGCTTTGTTGAATACTCGATTCTGATTGGTCAATTCAAAACACGTGACACGTTTTTAATCCAGAACAGACAGACCGCTGTCAAGGATTTATTGACCGTTGTTAAAGACGCTCACATCTGCACAAAGAAGTCTGTTCGATTTAACTGTATACAGTTTGGCTGAAACTAACTGACAAGACAAGCGACAAGAAAACAGCGGAGAAGTAACGGGCAGAAACCCTCCTTTTTACGCAGCGGTCCAGACATAGGTCAGACCAGACGGCGACACATATTCAGTTGCCAGTTACTTTGGCATTAGGGCAGGGATATCTAGATACTTCCAAAGGTTTGACATAATGAATTGTGCTACTTTTAAAGCAAGCAACGATTTTTTTCAAATCTGTAATCATAAAGCTCCTCAAAAACGCTATCGAAGCAGTTCCTGCCGTTAGTTCAACCAGTAACATCGGACTATTTTTCTTAGCGGATGCATGTACATTTAAATACATACAACTATTTTTTAAATCAATAAAATAATTTAACATTTTGGATTACTTATTGGAATTATTGGTGGAAAGATTTCCTCACAACATTTAATATTCATTACTAAAGGTACAGCCGAATTATCACAGCGCACAAAACCGCGCAGATGGACCAAAAAGGGGAGCGTTTGAAAAAAATGTGCGGGTCCGCTCAGTGAAACAATAACAACGTAACATGGAGGAACAAAAGTCTGCGTTTAAATTGTGTGTGTGTGTGTGTGTGTGTGTGTGTGTGTGTGTGTGTGTGTGTGTGTGTGTGTGTGTGTGTGTGTGTGTGTGTGTGTGTGTGTGTGTGTGTGTAGAGGTGTGTGTGGTTAAAACACATCAGCCACACCGCTCTTTAGCCTTTCTAATGATTCTGAAGGTAAACACAGTGAAAGGCGGTGCGTGAAAGGCGGTGCGTGAAAGGCGGTGCGTGAAAGGCGGTGCGTGAAAGGCACTGCACGCTCGTCTTCTCAGAGGCTGAGTTAACCCTCCCGCTGCCTCCTGGTGCTGCAGAGATTTCATGAAGTGAAGGAGGTGTTCCTTCTATAAAACAGCTGTGGGAAGCAGATACTGTGAGAGTCACAGACATGAATACATAGATCAAGGCAGACTGGTGCACACACTCTCCTGTTTTGCCAATCCGGTGCTTAAACAAATATAGCTCTACACCCCTGGCCGAAATGTCCTTAAAATGAAGTCCGAGTTCGACATTTTAATTAATGTCCTGCCAACACTGGCAGGACAGAAGGCGACACGCCCTTTCTAAGCCATGTCCTCACATCCCAAGCTGCATCCCCAAAAAGTTTATTATGCTGTTACAACAGGGTTCAGGGGGAGTGGCTGTACGGCTGTACCCGTAGGATAGAAAAGGGGGAAGTGACGTCTGACTCAGAGGTCGCGCGGCTGTGGAGAAGAACGTGTTGCCCACATTCTGTTACTGAGCTAGTTAGCTAGCAGGTTTAATGTGTTGGGTGCAGTCACTTTTGCCTCCACTTGCTGTTCAAATAAATGTTGAAAGAAAAGTTAATCTATTTACAGTTCTGTTTTATATGGGTGTTGAAGAAGAAGAAGAAGAAGAAGAAGAAGAAGAAGAAGAAGAAGAAGAAGAAGAAGAAGAAGAAGAAGAAGAAGAAGAAGAAGAAGGGATGAAACCCTCTTTAATGGTCACACATGCAGAGCACACAGCACACACAGTGAAATGTGTTCTCTGCTTTTAACCCATCCTAGTACCAGGAATCTAGTACTAGGAGCAGTGGGCAGCTCTTGTACAGTGCCCGCGGAGCAATGGGAGTGAGGGGGGAAGGGGGATGTCTTGTGCCTTGCTCAAGGGCACCACGGCAGGAGGTGAACTGGGACCTCTCCAAGTAGAAGTCCATACTCCAAATAGGTCTGGTCGGAGACTTGAACCGGCGACCCTACGGCTCACAGTCCAAGCCCCTACTGATTGCCATAGATTTAGTCCCTAATTTTGCTCTCAAAATGGACCAGATTGATGCATTTAACTTCAACATTTAAAAAAAAAAAAAATCTTCCGGGGGGAGCATGCCCCCGGACCCCCCTAGAGGAGGTGAGGTCCACCACCTGCCCACACCACCTGTTAAATTGTCTCACCCACATTGAGGATGCTTCGTACGCCCATGTTTTATTCCATGTGTCAAGTCAGGCAAATTGGGTCAAAATGTTATTGCATCAATGATATGTTAACATTAAAATCACTAAATATATGCCGTAACTATTTTGCTCTGGCAACTCAAGGGCTCAGGTAATGTGATTACTATATGAATAATTGTCCAAAATGACATCAAATGCATAGGGTTTTTTGTTAAGTAACATACTTTCGTCGCCGGCCGGCGCATTAAGTGGGCCTGTCTGTCAATTAATCCCCGGGCCACTTTTTCCCCCCAGTCCGCCCCTGCTATCACCTAAAGAACATATCTAGGATTAAAAGACTGTCACAGCAGGATTTGGAAAAACTTGTCCATGCCAGTCATTGGAAATGAATGGTGAAAGAAAATGTAGGGATCCGACAATTTCAGAGGCGTTTTTGTAGAAATACTAAGTCCCAAGTTGTGGACCAACGTAGTTATTACACGTTTAGATGTGAGACTGGGTTGCAACCGCTGGTCTCTGTTTCAGTCTGACACATGTTCTTTTTCTCCGCAGACCACGGTGGCATTATGGACCGGTTCGACTGCCAGTACCTCATGGCCACATTTGTTAACGTCTATATTGCCAGCTTCATCAGGTAAACACAGCTATGGTTTGTAATGTACAGTGACAGTGAAGGAATTCATCATCAAAGTTAGTGGTTATTTATTTTATTTCCGACTGTTAGACAAAGCATTTTATTTCTTGAAGAAAACAAACTGTTGGTTGAATCATTAAATTAGCTAGCTTGCTAATAACTATTAAAGAGTTATCTCTGTCTCTTCTTGAGTTGTTGTATGTCTTCCTCTGACACTGAATAAATATACAAACATGAAACTAAAGTATGAAAACTTATTTAGTTTGAGACTTTTCAGTATTGGTCAATATCGCTGTAGGGTGCCTTTGAGACTTCATGAATACTTAACAAATAGATTTTAAATGTAACTTCATATTGGGTTTACTATGTAGATCAGACTGTAAAAATGCTATGTAGTCAAGCTCCAACACTTTTTATAAATGAACTCAATGCAGATAAAGCATGTGGTTCCAGCTTGAACCCTCAGAAAAGGAGTCCTCAAATTTAACATATATAACAATATTTTCATTGAGAAGAAGCATACAAGTGTTAGCAATGGTACAGACTTATTTTCAACATAGAAGACAAACAGAACAGCCAACAAGAGATAACAAAGACAGAACATAGCATGACAGGAATACTATACTTAATGACATACTGTACATAGTCATACTGGGAAAGAACATACAAAATAGTTTATATAATACAAATAAATAAATACATGTATTTATTCTTCTACCACCCATCAATTTATTTGGGATCGATGGTGAGATTTGATGGTTCTAATCTTAGTAATTTCCCTCCCTAATTATCTCCCCTCTCCTCTCAGGGGCTTTGATATTTATACCAGTGGTAAATGTTGGCTTCATTTGGTGGTTCACATATAAAAGATTCTCTAATGTTGAGTTCATTTTGTTTTGTTTTCTCAAGGGGAAGCGCCCCAGGTAAAAATGTCCGGATGATGTCCGTATGACTTTTTGTTGATATTGATAAAGAAAGGGAAAGCAGGTTTGGCTTGAGCTTCAAACTTCCAAAAAGGCCAACAACTGGTACAAAGTAATATTGCTAAGTTCATCAACCAATGGTCACATCTTTCTGGGTTATTTTGGAAACAAATATCTGTATTCAGTGTACGTGGGTCCCACTCTGGTTGGATGAAGATAAAGGCTCTTATATGTCACCATAATCATCCAATCACATCAGGTTGTCCATCATGTCTGCGCAGATTCATCCTTTTGTTTCCATCCAATCAGAAAATATATCATTTATCTTCGTCAGTGAAAGCCAAATGAAGTACCTTACGTGTAAATGTAACCCTGGCTCTACAAATGCTGTGTTTATTTGTAAAGGACAAAACAGCAATATGAACAATCACACAGCAGTCAGTGTAGCAGAAATGTGAAGTTAAGTATCTAAATGCTATTCTTAAAAATAAAAATAAAAAACAGCGTACGTTTGTGCTATTATCTGTGACTGCTTCACGTAATCCTTTTGGAAATAATTTACCATTTTAAATATCCATTTTATTGGGTTTTGTCCTCAGAAAAAGCTGTATATTTTTAAGCAATTTACTCACTTTTTTGTAACACAACATTTGCTTCATTATGGCAATCAATTTCTAAAAGAGATAATGAATGTATAGACTCTTCCTTTTCCCCTTTTCCACTGTCACTCCATCATTTAATTAATGTCATTTAATGTCTTAACTTCTTAAACTTCTGACCTTATTTTATAACCTCAAACAGAAGCCGTTTGTTCTACAGTATTATCCCACTTAACGCTTAACACTTGTCTATTTCGTTTTAACCTTTATATATACAGTCTATGGTTTTAACTTGGAGACTACGATTAGCATTGTTAGCACCGATGTAGCTACCACTCGCTTAAATGCTAACCCAAGCCTTACCATTCATTACGTAGCTGATTCAAATCATAAACACATCAATAAGTACTCGAATTTCACTTACCGCAAAAACCGCATTCATTCAACGTCTGTTTCAACCGCAGAGCGAGTCACAATAGTCCGATATCTAAGCATGAAAAATAAACAACCATGGCCGGCTTCAAGTTGTGTTCTCTGGATGAACTGAGCAGGCAGAGTCCCTGTAGCTAGCTTCACGGAGCAGGTAGCAGAGAGACAAGAAGCTAGCAGCAGCAGTCACTTGACAGAGCTGTCACTCAATGTGACCACGCCCTAAAATATGCATAACTTTAAGGCTTAATATTCATTAAACAGATGAGTTGAGAAAAAATTCACCCCCACACAGTAGTCATGAAGGGGGAATCTAACTATACAGAGAATATGGTTTTTTGAACCACGATGTAAACATGTTTATTTCTGCTCTAAAGTTGGGCATTTTAACATGGGGGTCTATGGAAATTGCTCCCTTCTGCAGCCTGCTCCTACTGGCCACTAGATGAACTGCAGTGGGTGGCACTTCCGTATTAGCATCCCGGCTCTTCCCCAGAGTTTGCCGCTTGGTCCCAACACATCAGCCGTTAGCACTAGTGATGGGAATTCCGGCTCTTTTTGGTAAACCGGATCATTTGGCTCTGCTCACCAAGAAGAGCCGGCTCTTTCGGCTCCCAAACGGCTCTTCAGTTTATCACATATTATACCTTGTATAATTAAATCAAATGTAGCCCTGTTTTGACTAATGGTTTATATGTGTACACAATAGAGCCCTGACAAAACAGCAAGGCTCTATTTCAGTAAGTATTAACTATAGAAAAAAAGACAGCAACAGCTGACATCAAATCTTTGCTGAGCCTAAGGATAATCATAAATAAATAACATAGTGAAAATAAATATATTGCAATGCTCAGTACAGCAGCATCCAACTGTCTCTAATCCATGTCACTGCATGCATGCACGTAGCAGCTGTAGCAAGGAGATCATCATATCATTCTGTCTTGTATTACTTAAAAAAAAAAACGGCTTTTTCTCGGGCGCGAGCCGGTGTCAGTAACATTATGTGCTCATGCTCATATATATATATATATATATATATAAACACTATGACCAATGGAGACCGACGTTGCCACATGACCGCCATCTTGTTACAGGCAGTGTTCTCATTCATAACATTATGGTTTACTATTTAAATAACCATAGCTTGCTCAATTTTCAACCAATTTTCAAACGGTTTGGTTTTTTATAAACGTCAAAGATGTAGTTATGATACTGCATACTTATAATCTTGGACTTTCTTATGAAAATAACATTAAGCAGATAAAGCAATAGCTATACACACACACACAAGGTATTTATATTAAATATTTGCCGGAGTATATATTTCCATTTATTTTATTATATTGTTAATATTTAAAATAAATTATAAAATAAAAATGTATATTTAATATATAAAAATCAGTCTCATGTTACCACTCTGTAAGCCAAGAGTTGTTAATTTAGCAATCCCTTAGCTTGAAGAACAGGGACACAACTAATGACAATAGCATATGGTGACATCACATTGCGATGAAAGCAGTTACTAATATAATATCCAAGGGATGCATGCAGAGCTGTCATTGGCTGAGATAAGTCCGGCCGTGCGTCACGCCTCCACCATTCCCGGAAATGCATTTGTGGAGGATGCATCAGTGTCTCCTCGGTTAGAGCTCCTCCAGAGAGCCTCCTTGATGCTCGGTCCTCGAAGTGCATTTATAGAAATGAGATGTCCTTCAAAATGGCGCGCTGAAATTCATTTCCGGGTCACTACCGGAGGACCGAGGAGTCGAGGGGCCCTTCTCACTTCGGTTAAATGGATTCCTTGCGTCCCTCACTTGCGTCGTTTCCCTGCGACTAGTCCCTCCCACCAGGGAAGCATGGAGAGACGCAAGGAAACCACGAGAAGCAGGGCAATTCGTTTTAAGAGCAATGGGACGTCCTTTCCCCCTGGAGCGTCACGTGAAGCGACGTCCGTTTGTGATGAAAAGAAAGCTTACACACCTTCCGGCGCAGACTGAAAACTCATCTCTTTCGACTCCACCTCGAGCGATAGAATTACTAACAAAGAACTGATAACAGAGCACTTATATACTAATAAAGGACTGGCTTATTTATAGCCAGTTGAGTAGCACTTGAAATACTTGGCTCTATGAAACCTGATGTACTTATATGATTCTGTTTTCTTCAAGGTTGTGTCTTCCTGGTCGAAATGTACTTATTGTAAGTCGCTTTGGATAAAAGCGTCAGCTAAATGCAATGTAATGTAATGATGACGCTGCACAGCTGATCGTCTGACAGCAGCCAGCTCTTTCTTTCCCGTTATTTCCACACACACCCCCGCCTCTGTTAGTACACATTTACTGACACAAACATTTGCATCATCTGTTGTAGACCCCAATAAATAAAATAAGAACTAATTCTCAAAAAAGATAAATGCCATTCTTAAAATGTATAGGCTAGGTGAGGTTCATGTATTTTCTTCACTCCGCTTCTTCAGTGAGCGATACACAGTAAGGGGGCGGGCGAGTGTCTGAGGATTTCATCGAAGGATGGTCTGGTGGTTCCTCGGTTATAGCTCCTCGGTCTTCCGGCAAAAATAAGGCCATTGGGACGCTACTCAAGATGGCGCAGACAAATCAACTTCCGGTGAGATCGAGGAGCGAAGAAATGAAAAATAAGAGAAGTGAGAAAGGGCCATGGTAGCACATATGGTACTGACACCGGCTTCGGTCGTTCACTTTAAAGAGCCGGCTTTCTCTGGAAAGTCATGATTGTATTGCTGCACCAGCAGCTCACCTAAATATGTCACTGATATCCGATTAACAACAGCACATGAAGTATTCTCAGATTCAGTGGTTTCCTGATTCAGTCCATTCACAACCCAACCTAGGACTGTCTTAACAGCAAAGGGTCCTCCATTTTGACTGTTTATTATTTTCCACGGCTCCATTAGCTTTGGTGCATTTGTTCCTATAAGCAACCCGATTTCACAATCCAATTCAGGCAACTTAATTTCTCTTAGATATTTCCATTTATTTATGGTCTCTTGAGTGGGAATGTGCTCTTTTCCAGCAGGAATTTCCTCTTGTGTGTATACTTTAGGCAGCTGATAAAAATCATTGCCTTCGATGCAACTCACTTCAAGACCTTTGACAAAGGAAGTGTCAATCATTTTCTCCTGACCCATTGTTTTTAAGAGGATTTTTGTTCTCTTGGCCTTGGCATGCAAATCTCGTTGAAGGGCTTCAGTACAGAAACTTGCAGTGCTTCCCTGATCCATAAATGTGTAAGTCTGCACAGTCTGGTTCGAGTTTGACAACTTTATTTGAACTGGGATAATTGGTAGGGTTTGTTGACCACCGGGCCCCAGTGTGGTTTCTGCCATTTAAAGAGACTAATGCACTGCTTACAGAAGCTGCTTGGGTGTATTTATCGGAGTTGTCTTTTTGTTCAATCCTTTTCTTGTAGATGTGCAATATTGTTGGATGTTTCATTGAACAAACTTCACATTTCATTCTTTTCTGACAGTCTTTGCTTAGATGTCCTTTCGTTAGACAGCCAAAGCAAATTCCTTGTCCTTTTAAGCAGTCAATCTTTTCATTGTAAGATTTTTTTATTCATCTTACATGTTTCAGAGGTGTGTTCTCCTGCACAAAATACACAGCGCTTCTGAACAGTAATGCCTTTATGGTCTGATTTGATGTTTTGGAACGGATTTTGCTCCTCACTGACTCCTGGGCTTGTCACAGTAACGAAACTACTTCCCTTATAACCATGAGCAGGCTTATTGCTGGGTGATTTGTACTCTTTAATATCCCTTTTTGGCATGATATCCTGTATGTCTCCAAACATGGGGTCTGATGCATGCTTTTCAATGAAGTTCACCAATGTTGGAAACTTTGCTCTTGTCTTATTGTTTTCATAACATGCATATGCAGTTGTTCTCCACTTTTCCCTTTTTCGTTTTGTCACTGCATTACTTGAATAAAGTCATTGCTTTCTGTCAGAGAGCTTTGTCTGACTTGGGTGGAGTGATGCTGCTGTGCTGATGCTGCTGTCCTTGTTGTGAGCCCTGGTTGTAATACTTGGACATGATGACCACTAGGGGCTGCATGACTTGAGTTAATTGAATTTGAGTCTATGAAACTTTTTTTATTATCCTTCTCCACAACATTCCCTTGGTTCTCTTCATCCTGGAAATCATCATTGTTACACTGCTCCTCTCCCACACAAGCGTCAGGATCAGAGTCATCATCCTTAGAAGCTTCCAATGTTTTAATTGTGGCTGTTGCAGCATCAATATCAGTTTGAAGCTCAAGCTTTTCCATTTTAGCTCTGATATTGGCTATCATTGCTTCCAGGTCAGCTTCTTGTTTTTCAAGTGAGTGTTTCTGTGATAAGGCAACAGCGTGTGACATGAGCGCAGCTCTCTCTGCCTCTGCCTTTCTTCTTACTGATGAAGCTGTTGAAGATTTATTGCTGCCACTAGAACTTTTACCTTTTTTGCTTATCATGCCCACTGATATTGCTTTGTGTACTTGACATATGCAGTAGATGAGTCATGGTCAGAAGGAGGCACATTCTCAAAAGAGGCAGCTCTAGCTAACCATTTCTTCATCACATCTTGAAACTCATTGAAATATGCAATTTTTGGAAGATACCAGTCAACATGATCACTTTCTTGTTCTTGCTCCGACAGCGTTTCTTGCACTGAGTGATGTGAGTTTGAAAAACCCCACGATAATGTGAGGTCCACCGCTTCATGCTCGCCGTCGGAGCGAATTCGCGTCTGTCCACGTCTCTGCATTGACTTTACATGTAATCGCGCCGCCCCCAAACATCGCATCGACTCCAGTGTGAACGCAGCATGAGAGGGTGAGGCAGATAGTCACAGAAAACTGAACAAGAATTGACAACTCGACCCTCTGCTCACTCCTTTCCTGTAAAATACAAGTCCAGCCCACACATATGCTCCATCCAGGATGGTGCTACAGGCCGCAAGGCAGTGCACTTACAGTAAGGTGACCAGATTTTCAAAGTTCAAACCGGGGACATTTTGAGTTTTGCGGTCAATATATCATTAACATAACCAATTTTCTTCACTGTTAAAGAAAAAAGGGGGACAATTCTGGTTCAATGTAATTCTAACATTTGAACTGTTGGATACATATATCTGACTCAGGGTTTCCGTTAGCCGGTAATTACCGGTTTTTAGCTGGTAAAATGTAATAAAAACCGGTAAATTCAAAACCTGCCTGTCAAAATGTCCGATGCTCCGATCGATCGGCCGCCTATCATTATCGGCCGATATTCACTCTTAATAGTTTGATCTGTGCTCTCTATAAAGGCCGATCAGTAGTGATGGCAGTTTGACACTGAAGCTTCGAACGGAGCTTCAACCCTGGACTTCCTATTCCATAGAAGCAGTGCTTCGAAGCTTGCTTCAAATCACGTGACATGTGACGTCCGAAGCAGCAACTGCTTCAAGTCACGTGACATGTGACGTCCGAACCAGCAACTGCTTCATTTCCTGAATGAATCACTTGACTGGTTCACGGTCCATTCAAGCGATTCAATGCACTGCCTCGTCTCGATTCTGACAGGTGACAGGTTGAAACAGTTTCAAACTTGAGCGCTTCAACACTTTATAACCGCTCTAAACACTGCGCAATGTGTGGGTTGTTGTTGCTGTTGAGTTGTTGTTGGCATTGCATTTGAATTGGATCATTATAGAGCAAGCCAGGAAGAAAGATAGGTCGTTATGGCTCGTGAAACACTTCGAAATGTGGAGAAGCTGTGAACAAAAAGAAAATGAGTAATATAAAATTAAAAACACTTCAATGGTCTAAGGAATAGATAGCCCAGTGGATAGAGCCGGCGGCCAGGGTGCGGCGATGTCCTGGATGCTGGTTCAAAGCCCGGAATAGTTAAACTTGTAATCATTGCTTTTCAACTTTAATACTTTAATAACTGATAAAAGGCCATCTCAGCCCAAAAAAAGGTCCAGCACTCTCTAGTCTCTTCTCAATAACCCAATACACACAATTATCAATCTTTAATTGCAAATAGAACATGATATTCAGTCTTAGTGTGTGTGTGCATCGAATATTTTTCAAGGCAACGATACTGCAGCCTTGCACTTCGCCAGGAGAGGTCGCTGTAACTGAAGCTTCGAGAAATGAACCTATTTCCGACACAATTGTCCAAGTGGTTCGAAGCTTCATTCAAAGCTTCATTTTGCCATCACTACCGATCAGGAGAGCTGGATCTGATCGATATGGACATAAACGCGAGTGAAGTGTAACCGGACGCGAGAAAGAGATCAGATCAGCTGCTACATAATCACCTGAAGCCCCGCCCACTGTTTAGTGCGCTGCATGAGAAACTGACGGGCTGTCAGGAGAGAGAGGGAGGAAAAGAGAGGATCTGTTTCTCCCGTGTTATTATTCAAAGTTAATTTAAACTTTTGAATAATGTACTTCATCTACTACAAGTAGTTTATTTGAATGTAATAATTATGTTGTTTGTTGTTTGCGGAATCATTTATTGAAAAATGAATCTGAATTTTTCCGATCTGTTACGATTATAAACTGAAGCAATATAAAAATGACTCCAATTAACTGAGTTTTAAACATCAGCATATCCGGTCCTAATACGGTAATGACCTGCTAACGGAAACTCTGCTACACAATTCTTATTATTATTATTGAAATATGACCGGTAAGTTTCAAATTTGTCCGGTAAAATAAATTCTGTCCGGACATTTGACCGGCGAGAAAAAATCCTAGCGGAAACCCTGATCTGACTGTGAGAAACTGTACACCAGATTGTCCTGATTCTCTCTGAGTGACTAGATGGGGTGTCCTGCTATCACCCTGGAGTGAAATAAGTCTTTGATGATTTGACAGTTTTTTATTTATTCTTGTATAAAAACTAGGGCTGTCAAACGATTACAATTTTTAATCAGATTAATCACAGTTTAAAAATTAATTAATCATGATTAATCACCATTCGAACTATGTCCAAAATATGCCATTTATTTATGTATATTGTTGTGGGAATGGAAAGATAAATGAAAGAAGGCAGATATATCCATTTAACATACAGTATCTATGTTTATTATAACATTTTTCTGTGTGTCAAAATGAAAGACAACCGACACACCTATCAATCATCAAACCGTGGGGTCTTAATTTATTACGTGTTGATTTCTATCAACGGGGGAGTACTTCAGGAAAGTCGACAGAGGGGGCCACAGAGTAGGCTTGTTTGAGACACATTGCGGCTCGCCTCGAAAGTAGACGAGAGTAGCCGATCGCAGCCGGGGGAGGTGTCAAAAAGCTCGCCTGAAGTCGGACAGCTCCGAGTCGGCTTCTTCTTCTTCATCTTCTTCTTCGCATTCTTCTTCTTCTTCTCTCGTTTTTTTGGCGGATTGCAAACAACTTTAAGGTGCATACCGCCACCTCCGGAGTCGGCTTGACTCGGTTTGCATTTATAAAGAATGCACACATGTGTTGTGTCGTTAATGTCAGATATGTACTAAGTAAATAAATTTGTTCCTGCTCAAGATTAGATTAATCTTTATTGTTATTGCACATATTACAGGTACTGAGACAACGAAATGCAGTTTAGCTTCTAACCAGGTGCAACAAGCAGTGAAGTGGAAAGTAATGTACACAATCTACAGAATAACATAGAATGAATTGAATGATGAATAAACAGTGGGGTATGAATACACTAGATATCAGCCTGTGAGCAGTATGAACAGTGTGTATGAATATGCTAAGACATATAAAGTATGAAAACGGTAAGCAGTATAGTATAAAATATATAGATATTAATTTCATGATGATAAACATTGTGGAACAATGATGAAAAATGGGAATGGATGTGGCGACGTCAAACTGACACAAAACAACAACAAACTTTTGCCAGCCAATTGGAGAGTTTCATCAGCAGCACGTGGTAAAAACCACCAATGAGCGCTCAGCTCGAGATACCAGCGAGCCGTTTCCCATCAAGCATTTCGCTTCCGCAGCTCGTGGAGAGCAACTAGGCTTGTTTGAGACAAGCAAGACCTGCGCAGACCTGCGCAGTTGCGATCAACGTCTTGCTCGTGCGTTGCATGATGGTTAGTCATTTTGTCCGACTTGCTCTGGAGGCCCGCCCACATGAGACTTTGAAATATCGCGGGACAAAGACGCCCGCAGCCTTGAGAGCGAGGCGAGGCGAGTTGGCACAGTTGCTCTCCACGAGCTGCGGAAGCGAAATGCTTGATGGGAAACGGCTCGCTGGTATCTCGAGCTGAGCGCTCATTGGTGGTTTTTACCACGTGCTGCTGATGAAACTCTCCAATTGGCTGGCAACAGTTTGTTGTTGTTTTGTGTCAGTTTGACGTCGCCACATCCATTCCCATTTGTCATCATTGTTCCACAATGTTTATCATCATGAAATTAATATCTATATATTTTATACTATACTGCTTACCGTTTTCATACTTTATATATCTTAGCATATTCATACACACTGTTCATACTGCTCACAGGCTGATATCTAGTGTATGCATACCCCTCACTGTTTATTCATCATTCAATTCATTCTATATTTTATTTTGTAGATGGTGTACATTACTTTTCACTTTACTGCTTGTTGCACATGGTTAGAAGCTAAACTGCATTTCGTTGTCTCAGTACCTGTAATCTGTGCAATAACAATAAAGTTTAATCTAATCTTGAGCAGGAACAAATGTATTTACTTAGTACATATCTGACATTAACGATTAAACACATGTGTGCATTCTTTATAAATGCAAACCGAGTCAAGCCGACTCCGGAGGTGGCGGTATGCACCTTCAAGTTGTTTGCAATCCGCCAAAAAACCGAGAGAAGAAGAAGAAGAATGCAAAGAAGAAGATGAAGAAGAAGAAGCCGACTCGGAGCTGTCCGACTTCAGGCAAGCTTTTTGACACCTCCCCCGGCTGCGATCGGCTACTCTCGTCTACTTTCGAGGCGAGCCGCAATGTGTCTCAAACAAGCCTACTGTGCCAACTCGCCTCGCCTCGCTCTCAAGGCTGCGGGCGTCTTTGTCCCGCGAGATTTCAAAGTCTCATGTGGGCGAGCCTCCAGAGCAAGTCGGACAAAATAGGCTTGTTTGAGACAAAAATAGTCACTCAGTGGAAATGTCAGATATATCTTCATGACTGTATACTTACATTTTACATTCACTCAGTTATAATGTGTTAGTTATATGTAGTTTGTTTTAAATTATTATTGATCACTTTATATAGTACATATTTCTTAATTTAAGCTCCAGTATATGAATATGTTTGGTGTGTTTTTTAGGTATATTTGTTATTGACCGAGTAAACGCTTTTATTTTGAAGGCAGTTTTTACAGGCCTCTACCGTAATGCATAGGATATTCGCGCACCGCAATACAACGTGCGGGCTGGCTTGACTGTGTTTTCAGAAGTGGGGGCTGGCTTGACCACAGTCTGTTTACCCAGTGTTTCCTGACATGAAACGGTTTATTTCACCTTGCTATGTGTTTTTAATGTATATTAAAAAACGGGGATATTTCCGTGGACAGATTCAACCGGTGACAGGCCAATACAAACGGGGACTGTTCCCGGAAAACGTGGACGTCTGGTCACCCTAACTTACAGCTACAATAGGCATGTTAATCTAATACAGCTCCGGCGATTGAAATGCTATTTGAGTGAAACAACGTAAATACAGTGGTATAATTCCACAACAAGTGATGATAGGATGATATGGTGATACACACTCTTGTACAGTAGGCGGCGGTATGCACATTAAAGTTGTTTGCAGTCCGCCAAAAACCAAGCGAAGAAGAAGGAGACCCTGGATCCATGTGGCGTCTCGTCGCTACGGTTCTCTCTCTCTGTGTTCCAGATAAAGTGTGTGTGAGCTCCAGCAGTACTGATCCATCATCTGTGTGTCTGGATAGACCTCTGGATGGACTCTGTGCTCTTTTTTCTGGAGCGTTTACCTCGGACTATAGGAGCTAGCTTAGCATGCTAGCATGTTAGCAACACTAGTCAGAGAGTTTGATAAAGAGAGAAACATTGTGTTTAACGGAGTTTGCAGGAAAAGGTGATCTAGTAAACATGAGTAAAGTCCAAATGCTGCTGTCGTTGAAGAAGCAGCGACTCACTGCTGCTGCTGAAGAGATATTTGCTCTGTTTGAAAAAACGATAGCAGAGCTCGAGGAGGAGCTGTCTCTTTCCAAAGAGGAGAACGAGAGACTCCAGCAACTACTGGACGCTGTTTTACAGCCTCAGCTTCGGATACACAGAGCAGGTCTGTTCCCTTTACTCTTCATTAACACTTTAAACTCTTCAGTAACACTTTATTATCACATTAATAACACTTTAGACTCTTTAATAGCACTTCAGACCAGGGTTTGAGTTATAAACTGAGCTATATGGGGGTCTAAAACGAACACACACACACACACACACACACACACACACACACACACACACACACACACACACACACACACACACACACACACACACACACACACACACACACACACACACACACACACACACACACACACACAAAAGACCGGACTGGGACAATAAGTCAGGCCGGGAATTATACACTTCTTTGGTGCCATTTTGCTGGATTTACTGCAGGGTTGCCAACTTTGGGTACCTGGCTGGAGTGAGATTTTGATATCATGGGTTTAATTACACATGCCAGCGCACTAAATGACTGCTATTGTGTCAGTAGCGGGACCTTAGCATATGATATACAATACAAATACACAATATTGGACACAGACTGTAAAGGACACAACGTTTCATTCACTAATGAAAGTCAAACACATGTTTGTTTCCACTGTTTTATTGTGTGCATAGGCCTGTCGCGATAAGTAATTAATTGACTTATCGTACGATAAATAAAAATGAACTCCATAACTTTTCTGACCTCGATAAATTGCCATTTACATGAGGATGTGACTAGCAGTTTGAAAGGATGTACTTGAATTATTATTATATATTATCATTATGTCAGTGGTCTAAAATGGTCATACAACGGTGCCGACAATATCATCATTTATCGCAATAATTTCCGGGAAAATGTATCCAACAAAATTAATTATCGTGAGAGGCCTATGTGAAACACACAGACACAAACAAACCTACAGACTTACTCCAAACTGTCAAATATATTAATTAACGCACTCTCACTCTCATATACTCTTTGACTCTATTTTGGCCTAGTAGAACAATAAGCAGCAGACTTTTACTTTTTATCATTTCTACTGGATCTTATATCTGTGCAATACCGGTCGGGGATTGACCAACCGGCTCCCACTGCTCTGCTGTCTGTTAACGTTGTTAAGAGTGGTGGGGGCGGGGAGGGAGCGGATCTAGCTTGAGCAGCTGTCAACTCAACATTGTAAATAACCAACCAAAAACGATCGCAGGTTCATCTTGTTTTTCTTTGTTTTTGGCGTGAGAATAGTTTGGGCAGCGTGAGAGCGTGAGATTGAGAGTGAAAGCGTGTGTCACACGCCAGATGCGTGAGAGTTGGCAACCCTGATTTACTGGTGAATATTTACAGCATTGCTGCCCATAGTGATAGCCGTATAGTTTAAATCCACTACCCACAAATAAACATATGGACATGGGTTACTATTTAAACATTTTTTTAAATGTATTTAGGAACCTGTCCATGTGATTTTATGTGGGGGTGGACCTCAAATCATCTAGGGGGGTCCGGGGGCGTGCTCCCCCGGTAAGATTATTATTTTTTAATGTTGGAGTTAAATGCATCAATCGGGTGCACTTTGAGGGTGAAATAAAGAGACTAGATCTATGGAAACACCAGTGGCGTCACCTGGCGTGGGCAATGTTTTTTCTGTAGCCCCGGACAATTCTCCCTCAATAATATAATACATTAACCGTGCTTTACTTGAACTTCATAATGACACAAGAGAGGACGGCAGAACTGTAATTTCCCATGTTCAGTGAATGCAACAGAGGCATGACACCAGACCAATCAGAGAGTTGCATGGAAATAAACGTTTGCTTGTGTCATTCAAGCTCGGCTCTGTGTGTGTGGCAATAGCGCATTTAGTGTGATTGAGAGAGGAGAGAGAGGGACCGGTGCCAGCAGGGACCGTGTTGTTAGCATCTGGTTAGCTAGCTGCACTAACGGACATAAGGAGCTGTTTGTTCCACAACAAGCTGGAGGAGGGTCCTCTCCTCTCATACTGAGAGACTCAGGTGAGCTAAAGGACTCTCTGAGTGTTTAGATCAGGGGTGCCCAACCAGTCGATCGCAAGATGTGTCTAAAAATAGAACAACAATATTCTGTTTTAATGTTAATGTCCTATAACATAATCTTCCTGTGCCAGAATAATGCACTTGAACGCATCAAAACTTTGTGATTGGCCGGCGTGACTCCATGTGTCGGGCGTGGTTGGTGGGCAGTGGGCACTATTTCATTGACGTTTTACGTGTCAACAGGAGTGACGGTCCGCACACACACAAGACCGCAATTATGGCAGAAGCAAAAAAGCCCAAAATATATAATTTTCACTCCGAGTGGGAGGATGATTATTTTTGTATCTATTCGAATTCAAAGTCCATCTGTCTCATCTGCAATGCGAGCGTGGCTTTATCGAAGAAGGGTAATTTAGGAGCGGCATTTCAAAACAGTGCACAAACGATACGAGACGGAATTCCCTCCTAATTCCATGGGAGCCTGCCTGCAGACCTCCACTCTCAGGACAGTTCCGGTGCAGGCTGCACTCTCAGGACACCTCCACTGTCAGTACACGAAGTGACGATTCTGACGAACAAGTTTTTTTTCCCGCCCACCGAAGGGCTCGTTTGATGGGAGTTTTCAAATCACAATGGAGACTCATCACGGAGGTGATGAGTCCGCCCACCGTGCATTTTGGGTCGGCCTTAGTCAAGCCCTTTTGACCCCACCAGCCAGGTTTTCGTAAAAGTTTTTCGCTCAAATTACACCATGGAGGAATGTAACGGGAGTTGACAGGGGACTCTGACCACCTCACGAGTGCCTATTTTCGCTACTTTTCCCCGGTTTTATTATTTTTAATTTTTTTGGCTATTTCACCTGGTTTCTACCGGGGACATTGCCCGGTCTCTGGTGTCCCCCCACGGCCTGTGTCCAGCCCCCCTCCCCACTCATCTATATATTAACGGATTTTGACCATTTTTGTTGCATTTTTCTCCTCTCCTCTCACTGATCGAATGGCAAACGCGACCCACTGTCGGATGGCCTCCACGCCGGCCCGGCCTAGTGCCGGTGCTCTGGCGGTCGGTTCCTCCGAACTGCGGGTTCGACTCTGATGGCCGGGAGGGTGTGCTGCGTTGGGGTGGGGGACTTCCCCCACTCTGCGTGTCTCCTCCTTCCCGGGCCGGCCGATATGAAGCGTGACCAAGACACACCGTCCAGGGGTCCCACGGGTCCCGCAGCGGGGTGGAGGTTCACAGCTGGAACCTCCCCACGTCCGCCACGGTGCACCCGGCAAACACGGTTGTTTCTCGAACCTTCCACTGTTGTCTAGTGGGTGTAACTAAAATACAAGATGTCGTATTTATATATATATAAATAAATATATATATATATATATAGATAATAAGTGTCAGTACGATTTTATTTTGTATTTGCGTGCATTTCCTGTTCGGAAAGTGGGGCTGCGGCTATACTGTTAGTAACAACAATACAAGGTGTCCGTATATATCTATATACATATATATATAGATATAGATTAGGGCTGTCAGTCGATTAAAATATTTAATCGCATGATTATCCATAGTTACTTGGATAACTTTTTTTATCTGTTCTAAATGTACCTGAGAGGGATATTTGTTCAAGTTTTTAATACTATTATCAACATATGAGTGGACAAATATTCTTTATATGTGTGTTTATTATCATTTGAACAATGACAAATATTTTCATGAATATTAAACACAACAACCTCTGAACATTACAAATATTCGCCTCAATTCAACCTGGAACCGTGTGTGTGTGTGTGTGTGTGTGTGTGTGTGTGTGTGTGTGTGTGTGTGTGTGTGTGTGTGTGTGTGTGTGTGTGTGTGTGTGTGTGTGTGTGTGTGTGTGTGTGTGTGTGTGTGTGTGTGTGTGTGTGTGTGTGTGTGTGTGTGTGTGTGTGTGTGTGTGTGTGTGTGTGTGTGTGTGTGTGTGTGTGTGTGTGTGTGTGTGTGTGTGTGTGTGTGTGTGTGTGTGTGTGTGTGTGTGTGTGTGTGTGTGTGTGTGTGTGTGTGTGTGTGTGTGTGTGTGTGTGTGTGTGTGTGTGTGTGTGTGTGTGTGTGTGTGTGTGTGTGTGTTCGTTGTGCAGCTCAAGGCGAATGGGAGCTGCATGGACGCTGCAATCATGTTGCGTGTGTGCTGATTTGTTGTACAATGTCCCACTGTCTGGCTACATGCATAAAGTCAAGTGCTCGGCGAAATGCCGCTCCTCTGTTTTCATTGAAACAGCTCCTTATATCCGTTAGTGCAGCTAGCTAGCACCAGATGCTAACAACAACAATACACGTAAGGTCTCTCTCTCGCTCGCTCGCGCCACACATACACACACCCTCCCGGTCCTCCCGATGGCCAGTCGGTGCCTGCCGGTTAGCGTGGAAGTGTGGTCTGCTGCAAGCGGGCAGCAGGAGCGGGGCTGTCAGCATCAGCTTGTAGATGGTATTTTAAACTCGATGCTCTCTGAAACTACGGGGCGGCCGAGGACAAAAAATACACATGCCTTAATCGCGTTAAAATAATTAGTGGCGTTAATATTTTTTGCGTAAACGAGTTATTAATGTGTTAACTTGACAGCCCTAATATAGACATATGTATATAATAAGTGTCACGATCCGATTTTATTTTGTATTTGCATGCATTTCCTGTTTGGAAAGTGGCACTGTACTGATAGTGATGATTTTATTTTGGAATTCTTAGCGTGCACTTCCTGTTCTGAGAGTGGAGGAGTCCTGAGAGTGGAGGTCTGCACCGGAACTGTCCCGAGAGTGGAGGTCTGCAGGCAGACCCCTCTCCCTAATTCTACCCTACGCTCCCAAAAGGGGAGGGACCTGAAAGGACAGCTAAATGCACAGCAGTCCATTTCCACCAGGCCCAACAACAAGAGCAAGGCTGCTAACATAGCATCTTATTGTGTCAGTCACGTTCTTGCGAAACACATGAAGTATTTCAAAGACGGCGAAGTTGTGAAAGAAGCATTCCTGGAGGCTGCCAACGCGCTTTTTGGGGAAAGTAAAAATAACAGTAGCATTTCAGCAGGTTTTTGATATGATAAAAACTCAAGTTAGATACCGTTATTAATCAGCTGTAAGTTTTAGTTTGTTTGAACTTATTCATTATAATTATTGTACAAAATAGTATAAGAATGCAAACTTAAATTGATTATAGTCCATTATCAATTCAGGTTAAGAAACTAGTGTTGCTTGCATCCTATTAAAAGGCATTCATTTTTATAATCTACTAAAATGCAACAAAAAAAGGGATTGATTCTATTAATTTTGTCTTTTTTATTCAAATCAAGTTTTATTTATATAGCACATTTATAAACGATTTTTGGTCGAGCCAAAGTGCTGTACATATAATATAAATAGCCTACAGTAGAGGCACTTTACAGCAAATACAACGGCACAGATTGTTCAGAATATCAGTATGAGAAAAACGACACCCTCTATCCTTAGACCCTCTATCCTTAGACCCTCTATCCTTAGACCCTCACATCGTACAAGGAAAGACTTCCAGAAAAAACCCACAGTTTAAGGGGGGGAAAATGGGAGAAACCTCAGGGAGAGCAACAGAGGAGGGATCCATCTCCCAGGATGGACAGACGTGCAATAGATGCCGTGTGTAAATCGAAGAGATAATACATTTTACAGCATATAGACCGAATGTTAGGAAATGCATGTGTCTGTAATAAGAAGATGAATCCACGAGGGTGTCAGCTACAATCCTGTGGAAGCCATCAGGGAAGCAGCATGACGAGACCCAAGGCAGGACCGCAGAGACAGGTTCAGCCACGACCCGAAGTCCACGACTTAATCCAGAACTCAGGATAGAGGATCCAAGACACAGGACTACAGCAAGAGGATCAGCCTCGACTCCGGATCCCGGCGTAGATATAGATACAAAACAAGAACAAAGATTTGGCTGGGTTCATCGGAACAAGAGAATACACAGACACAGACAGAGAGGGAGAAGGTCATTGGATAAAAGTTATTCTTGATAACCCTCTAGAAAGATCTCATGAACTTCCCCACGCAATCTATCAAGACCCGAGCAGTTCTATTAGATATAGGATAAGAAACAGAGAGAGGGAGTACATTACATTACATTGCATTTAGCTGACGCTTTTATCCAAAGCGACTTACAATAAGTGCGTTCGACCAACAAAATACAAACTTGAAGAAAACAGAATCATATAAGTACATCAGGCTTCATAGAGCAAAAACATTTCAAGTGCTACTCAACTGGCTTTAGATAAGCCAGTCCTTTATTAGTATACAAGTGCTTTGTTAATAGTTCTATCGCTCGAAGTGGAGTCGAAAGAGATGAGTTTTCAGTCTGCGCCGGAAGGTGTGTAAGCTATCTGCTGTCCTGATGTCAATGGGGAGCTCATTCCACCATTTTGGAGCCAGGATAGCAAACCCACATGTTTTTGGTGATGGGAACTTGGGTCCCCTTCACAGCGATGGTGCAGCGAGCCTTTTGGTTGATGCAGAGCGGAGTGCACGTGCTGGGGTGTACGGTTTAACCATGTCCTGGATGTAGGAAGGGCCAGATCCATTCGCAGCATGGTACGCAAGTACCATTGTCTTGAAGTGGATTTTAGCAGTTATCGGAAGCCAGTGAAGGGAGCAGAGGAGCGGCGTGGTGTGGGAGAATTTAGGAAGGTTGAAGACCAGACGAGCCGCTGCATTCTGGATGAGCTGCAGAGGTCGGATGGCACATACAGGTAGACCAGCCAGGAGGTAGTTGCAGTAGTCTAGGCGTGAGATGACGAGAGCCTGGACCAGAACCTGAGTCGCTTTCTGGGTCAGCTGGGGACGCATCCTCCTGATGTTGTAAAGCGTGTATCTGCAGCAGTGGGTTGTAGCAGCGATGTTAGCAGTGAAGGACAGGTTGTTATCTAGGATCACACCCAGATCCCTTGCAGTCAGAGAAACAACAGAGGTGCCAATGTTGATTGTTAGGTCAAGAGTGGGACAATCTTTTCCCGGAAGGAAAAGCAGTACAACAACCTATCTTTTCGTCAGATGCACTCCCCCGCTTTTCTAAGTGACTCTGTACCCCGTTACCCTCTACAAGGCCATAGACCAGCAGAGGGAAAATGGGGGGCGGGTAAGGGTTTTTAATAATAAACCGCAAGGGTCTAAAGGGAAAAAATATGAAATATAAGGTACTATATTTTAAGTAATCTACTATTCCTATATTCGAATAATGTATAAGCTATTTTAAATGAAATGTAATCTTATGAAATCCTATGTTATGTTATAAATATTAAAATAAATAAATGAATAAATAGATAATTAAACAAAAGCCAGAGAGAAAAAGTGAGTTTTAAGTGTTGATTCAAAAAACCCCAGGGTCTGGGCCGACCTCACATGGGGCAAAGTATTCCAGAGCCTGGGGCCATCCGCTGCGAAAGCTCGATGCCCTCGGGTTTTGAGCCTGGTCTTAGGCACTATCAACAACAGCTGATCAGCCGACCTTAAGGCTCTGCCTGGGGTGTAGCGATGGAGGAGTTTGGCTATATAGGCAGGAGCCAGCCCATTTAGGGCTTTAAAAACAAATAAAAGGAGTTTAAAATCTATTCTGAACCGAACTGGAAGCCAGTGCAATGAGGACAGAATTGGGGTCACGCTTTTTATGGCCAGTGAGAAGACGTGCAGCTGCATTCTGAACTAGCTGGAGGCGTCTAATTGAGGCCTGGTCCATACCCACTAGTGCTGGGGGGAAACGATTATTTCGAAAACGATTAATCGGGCGATTATTTGATCGATTAGTCGACTAATCTAACGATTATTTTTCTGTTGTTCAATTCATAAAAAACGTAATGTAAAAAACATTTCTTTCACGATACTGTGTCTCAGGGGATCTTAATATTTAACAAACTATTAATGTGTTATACCAGATTAACGGAAATAATCTCAGCTAACTGACGATACAAACCATGTTTACCAAAACAAAACACAAGTCTCATAAGAAGCATCTAAATGACCCATGAGCGAAAAATGCTAACGGACATTGGCACAGAACTCAAGATAAAAGTACCCTCATTACTTATCGTAGCTGCACATACAAGATATCCGATTAAAACTGAGACTCCACAGATTATGTAGGTATATAGTATCATCACTGAGTGATCCGGACTCGCGACAGGGGAAGCAAATACAGTCATCACAACACGTACCTTTACAGAGCTTCTAGGGAGATCGTCTCACCACCGTACCTGTCAATCTGATCAAAAGACGTGTTCAATGGCATTAAAATGAGAAAATACGCGGCTGAATCGGTTAATCCATAGGTTTTTAACGTCTATGTATAAAAAAATGATTGAATGTATAATCCATAATTCCATTTTTATGTAAAAATCGGAGAGCAAATGCTAGCTGCTAATGGTAGCCACCACAGCTAGCTGCCGCTTTAAATGTTCCAACATAGCCGTTGTGCTTGTGTGATATGCCAACTCCATTTGGCAAAGACTGCAAATGACAATATCTTTGCGTTTTGGACTAACTTTAAAATATTCCCATGCTTTTGAAGACCTAGGGCGAGATGTTTTCGTTTGAGGGCTTCGTGCGCAATCCTGTGAGGAGGAGGTGGTAGCCGTTTCAGTCTCCATTGTGTTTGAAGTGCGATTGCGAACTGCTTGTTGCTTTGTTTACACACCCACGTGTGTGTAGCGACGCGTTGACGCGGAAATATGTCGCCGACGATATTTTGAAGTCGTCGACGCGTCGCTACAGCACTAATACCCACATACAGCGCATTGCAGTAATCCAATCTCGTGGTAACAAAGGCGTTAATAACCCTTTCTAGGTCTTTAAAAGATAAAAACGACTTGGTCTTAGCCAATAGTCGCATTTTGAAAAAGCAGGTCTTGACTACAGTGCTAACCTGCTTATTAAATGTAAAGGCGCTGTTGAAGGTCACACCAAGGTTCATGACAGAGGGCAGAATATGTTTATTGAGGGAGCCCAGAATATCAACCGGGGAGACTGTTGGTTGGGCTCCAAAAAAGATGACCTCGGTCTTGCTCTCATTGAGGGTGAGGAATGTTTGGCTCATGTGTGTGAACATGTGCTCTTTTATTAAATAAACTAAACGCTTATGCGAACGCGACATCGAACGTAGCGTGCGCATTCTAAAAAATAGCTCACAGATGGTGAGCAGGTACCGTGGTTTTGAACTACAGTATTGAATTTGACAGAAAACAACAAAGAAACGCCAGCAGAAGAATAGTCTAATGAGTTGGGTGAAAAAAAGAGAGGAGATGTGAGTTGGTTTATTCAGTAAATTAGCTCAGGATAATTGGATGTTCTGTCTACACCTGTTGATGTGAGGCTAATGCAGGATTTGCTAGCTTGATGCTACTGGCATTTAGCAGCAATGACTCAACAAATTGCCTCTTAAAATGTATCGTCAGCAATGTATGACAAGCAGACTGCTTGTTTAATGTTAGACTCACACCAATAGCTCAATATGATCATAACACGATTGCTTTTATATCAGAGATCAGATGAGGGGGAGCTGCCTCCAGCAATAGAGGATGAGGCAGAGAGAAGCAGCAGCAGCACAGGGTTGCAGCAGGTATGTTATATGCTGTAGTCAGGTGATTTAAATGTATCAATGAAAGGAAGAAGTGTAGGCTACATGATAAGAAGGGAATACAGTTTGAATAAAAGTAATACAAATGTACAAATACTTTGTTAATGTATGATATCAATAACAATAATCCACAGCTCCTCTCTCTGCTCCAGAGGATAAAAAAAATTCAAAAAAAAGTTTCGGGAAACCCCCCCAACGGTTCATACTTAGGATACATTCAAAGTTCTTGACATTTTCCGGATCGACTGGCCTTAATTTCTTAAAGTGATGATGGATGGTCGTTTCTCTTTACTGGGTTGAGTGGTTCTTGCCATAATATGGATTACAACAGTAGTCAAATAGGGCTTTCCACTGTGCACTAACCCTACCTCTGCACAACACAACTGATGGTCTCAAACACCTTAAGAAGGCAATTCATTCCACAAATTGACTCTTAGCAAGGCACACGTGTTAATTGAAAACCTTTCCAGGTGTCTACCTCATGAAGCTGACTGAGAGAAACCAAGAGGGTGCAAAGCTGCCATCAAGGCAAAAGGGGGCTACTTTGAAGAATCTAAAATAAAAATCACATTCTTGATTTTTTTTTAACTTTTTTGTTAACTAGATAATTCCATATATGTTCTTACATAGTTTTGATGTCTTCAGTATTAATCTACAAAGTAGAAACAAATTAAAATAAACAAAAACCATTGAATGAGAAGGTGTGTCCAAACTTTTGACTGGTACTGTATATAAAAAACACAATTTTACTATTTAGCAGGTTTCCCTCATCTATAATCATTTATACAAGAGCAACTTTGAACATGTACAGCAGTCAAATGCAACATACAAAATAATCAAGAAACATCATAAATTAAACACTGATGGGGAACATTTTACTGCACCATCATTACTATTACATAAGAAGGTGCTGTAAAATGTTCTGATGATACTTGCATACTTTTACTTAAATAAGGTTAGAATGCAGGATTTTAATTTGTAACAGAGTATTTTAATTCTATACTGTAGGCGTAGTGTATCAGTGAACAATGCCAAATACAAGTTATTGTTTACATTGCAGCAAGTGCTATGCCAGAAGAAAAAAATACCTTTTTAATTTCTAAGTGGAAAGGGGCTGGGCTACAGAAGGTGGATTGAGCCAACACAAACACACAATAGGTGGGACTACGAAAGATAATATGAAAGTATAAAAACAAAGGCATTAATTAGGGCTGCAAAATGTCTCCCATTGTAATGGTGATTAGATTTTTAAATGCTAACACTTAACAGTTTTTCCAACTGTGTGTTTCCCGTTTCCTGCAGATGTCCAGCTGTCGGTGGTGGTTAAAAAACAGGTTCTCCCTGACCAGCAGGAGTGGAGCACCAGTCTGAACCAGGAGGACCCAGAGCCCCCCCCACACATTAAGCAGGAACAGGATGAACTCAGGATCAGTCAGGAGGGAGAGCAGCTTCAGGAGCTGGAGGAGGTGATATCACCAAGTCCACTTTCACTCCTGACCCTGTGAAGAGTGAAGATGATAAAGAGAAACCTCAGTCCTCACAGCCTCATCAAAGACAAACTGAACACATGGAAACAGAAGCTGATGGAGATGACTGTCGAGGACCAGAACCAGCCAGGAACTCAGATCCAGAGAGCAGTTTTACAACCAAAGACTGAGGACGACACTGGAGACTCTCTGAACTTGACACTGGAGACTCTTCTGAACCTGACACTGAAGACAGTGCTGATTGGAAGGAGACCAGAGAACCTGCGTCAGGCTCAAAATCACTGGAAAATAGACAAGAACCTGTCAGTGATTCAAGCCGTATTGCTGTAAAGAAACAATTTGGCTGCTCGTGTGTACGAAATCTTTTGCACGGAAACGACAGTATATATCGACACATGAGAATCCACACAGGAGAGAAACCACACAGACTGCTCAGTTTGTGAGAAAGCTTTTTCACAGTATATAGATTTAAAGAGACACATGACAATCCACAAGGTGAGAAACCCTTTAGCTGCTCAGTCTGTAAGAAAGCTTTTCACAGAGAGGAAGTTTAAAGGAACACCTGAGAGTCCAACACAGGAGAGAAACCACACAGCTGCTCAGTCTGTAAGAAAGCTTTTTCACGGAAGTGGAAATTTAAAGACACACATGAGAATCCACACAGGAGAGGAAACTATACAGCTGCAATGTCTGTGACAAAAGATTTAAATGGTGTAGTCTTTTCAAAAGACACAAGTGTGTTGGTCGTCAGTCCTCTCAGCTTAAGGAAATTCAAACTGAGGATAACGGAGAGGCAGAGCCTCCAATCAGCAGCTCAGCTGAACACATGGAAACAGAAGCAGATGGAGAGGACAATGAATAAGTCTTATGACAGTTCAACACATGAGAACAATCTGTCTGACTGGATTAACATTGTTGCACAACATTCATATAAGACTTAAATGATCTCCATCTTTATCAACATCAGTGGACAATATGTTTAATGTTTTGTCATACTGATTTTCTGATTTATATGTTAACCACTGACTGACCATTTTATTTTGGATTGAGGCTCTAAATTTCTATATATCTAGATAAAGGATGATTTGATGTTTTGTTCTTTATTTCTAAATGTGTTGTATCATTGCTATCCTGTTAATGATTCCTGTTGTACATCAATGTACCTGTTATCTGATGTTTTTGCTTCTGTAACTGTAAGGGATAAGGGACTTCTGGATAGGGGTTGGGACTCTATTCTTCTCCGGAGTTGCTCAAGGTGTGAGGCGCCGGGCGGGTGTGGGGATACTCACAAGTCCCCGGTTAAGTGCTTCGTTGTTGGAGTTTACCCCAGTGGACGAGAAGGGTCGCCTCCCTACGCCTGCGGGTTATGGGGGGAATACTCCGACTGTTGTGTGTGATTATGAACCCAACAGCAGTTCAGAGTATACGACCTTCTGGAGACCCTGGAAAGAGTCCTGTATGGGGCTCCTGAAAGGGGACTCTTTAATCTTGCTGGGAGACTTCAACGCACATGTGGGCAATGATGGAGACACTTGGAGGGGCTGATTGGGAGGAACGGCCCCCCTGATCTGAACCGGAGTGGTGGTTTGTTACTAGACTTCTGTGCTAGTCATGGATTGGCCATAACAAATACCATGTTCGAAGATAAGGATGCTCATAAGTGTACGTGGTACCAGAGCACCTAGGCAGAAGGTCCATGATCAATTTTCGTTATCGGACCTGAGGCCCGTATGTCTTGGACACTTGGGTAAAGAGAGGGGCGGAGTTGTCAAACTGATCACCATCTGGTGGTGAGTTGGGTCGAGTGGCGGGGGAAGCCTCTGAATAGACCTGGTAAGCCCAAAACGTGTAGTTCGGGTGAACTGGGAACGTCTGGAGGAGGCCCAAGTTCAGGAGGCCTTCAACTCACACCTCCGGCGGAGCTTTCGGGCATTCCTGTGGAAGTTGGGGACATTGAACCAGAGTGGTCGGTGTGTTCAAAGCCTCTATTGCCGAAGCCGCGGCAGGGAGCTGTGGTCTCAAGGTCCTAGGTGCCTCAAGGGGCGGTAACCCTCGAACCTCCTGGTGGACACCGGTGGTCAGGGGAAGCCGTCCGACTGAAGAAGGAGGCCTTCAGAAAGTGTTATCCCGGGGGGACTCTGTTATGGAGATCTGAGACCCAACACTGTGGAGAGTACAAGTCAAAGTGATCAAAACAA
>JAMFTG010001477.1:0-55285 GCA_023974075.1 Chaenocephalus aceratus | reverse complement strand
TGTGTGTGTTGTGTGTGTGTGTGTGTGTGTGTGTGTGTGTGTGTGTGTGTGTGTGTGTGTGTGTGTGTGTGTGTGTGTGTGTGTGTGTGTGTGTGTGTGTGTGTGTGTGCGTCCTTGACGTCCTGCAGCTCTGTCACATCTGTCCTCAGAAGAAGACTTCATTATGATTGGTCTCCCCTCTCTCACCTGTCTCACATGTCTCACCTCTCTCACCTGTCTCACCTGTCTCACATGTCTCACATATCTCACATGTCTCTCCTGTCCCACCTCTCTCACATGTCTCACCTGTCTCACATGTCTCACCTCTCTCACATGTCTCTCCTCTCTCAAATGTCTCACATCTCTCCCCTGTCCCACATGTCTCCCCTGTCCCACCTCTCTCACTTCTCTCCCCTGTCTCACCTCTCTCACATGTCTCACCTCTCTCACATGTCTCCCCTGTCCCACCTCTCTCATATGTCTCACATGTCTCCCCTGTCTCACCTCTCTCACATGTCTCACCTCTCTCACATGTCTCACCTCTCTCCCCTGTCTCACATGTCTCCCCTGTCTCACATGTCTCACCTGTCTCCCCTGTCTCACCTCTCTCCCCTGTCTCACATGTCTCCCCTGTCTCACCTCTCTCACATGTCTCACCTCTCTCCCCTGTCTCACATGTCTCCCAACTCTCTCCCCTCTCTCACATGTCTCACATGTCTCACCTCTCTCACATGTCTCACATGTCTCACCTCTCTCACATGTCTCACCTGTCTCACCTCTCTCACATGTCTCACATGTCTCCCCTGTCTCACATGTCTCCCCTGTCTCACCTCTCTCACATGTCCCACATGTCTCACCTCTCTCACATGTCTCACTCTCTCACATGTCTCACCTGTCTCCCCTGTCTCACATGTCTCCCCTGTCTCACATGTCTCACCTCGCCCACATGTCCCACATCTCTCACATGTCTCACCTCTCTCCCCTGTCTCACATGTCTCCCCTGTCTCACATGTCTCACCTCTCTCACATGTCCCACATCTCTCACCTCTCTCCCCTGTCTCACATGTCTCCCCTGTCTCACATGTCTCACCTCTCTCCCCTGTCTCACATGTCTCACCTCTCTCACATGTCCCAAATGTCCCACCTGTCTCACATGTCTCCCCTGTCTCACATATCTCCCCTGTCTCACCTGTCTCACCTCTCTCACATGTCCCACATCTCTCACATGTCTCACCTCTCTCACATGTCTCCCCTGTCTCACATGTCTCACCTCTCTCACATGTCTCCCCTGTCTCACCTCTCTCACATGTCTCACATATCTGCCCTGTCTCACCTCTCTCACATGTCTCTCAGGATTTTGGTGGGAGCCCCCCGGGAGAGGGCGGAGCCTAATGTCCCGGCCAATCGAACAGGAGGAGTGTACAGCTGCCCAATAACTGCAGACCAATCAGAGTGCAGCAGGATCCAACTGGTAGACCCAGGTGGGTGTGTGAGGTGTGTGAGGTGTGTGGTGTGTGAGGTGTGTGAGGTGTGTGAGGTGTGAGAGATGTGAGAGGTGAGCACTCACACCTGTCTGTCCCTCAGAGACCCTCCAGTATGAGGACCTTATTGAGGACATGTGGCTCGGCGTCTCCGTGTTCAGTCAGGGACCACCGGGGGGGAGAGTCCTGGTGAGTCCTTCACCTGTCTATGTCTCACCTGTGTGTCTCTCACCTGTGTGTCTCTCACCTGTGTGTCTCTCACCTGCCTGTCTCTCACCTGTGTGTCTCTCACCTGCCTGTCTCTCACCTGTGTGTCTCTCACCTGTCCATCTCTCACCTGTGTGTCTCTCACCTGCCATTCTCTCACCTGTCTGTCTCTCACCTGTGTGTCTCTCACCTGTCCGTCTCTCACCTGTGTGTCTCTCACCTGCCATTCTCTCACCTGTCTGTCTCTCACCTGTCCGTTTCTCACCTGTCTGTCTCTCACCTGTCCGTCCTCACCTGTCCGTCCTCACCTGTCTGTCTCTCACCTGTCCGTCCTCACCTGTCCGTCTCTCACCTGTCCGTCCTCACCTGTCCGTCTCTCACCTGTCCATCCTCACCTGTCTGTGTCGCACCTGTCCATCCTCACCTGACCGTCTCTCACCTGTCTGTCTCTCACCTGTCTGTCTCTCCCCTGTCCATCCTCACCTGTCTGTGTCCCATATGTCTCTCAGGTGTGTGGTCATCGCTTCGTTAAACTCTACGGAGCATTTAAACTCAAGCACATGATTGGACGCTGTTATATCCGTGGAAACGACCTGAAGTACAACCACACCGACCTCACCTGGCAGAACCCGGAGCAGACCTGCAGGTACACCTGAGAAACACACCTGAGAAACACCTGAGACACACACCTGAGAAACACACCTGAGACACACCCCTGAGAAACACACCTGAGAAACACACCTGAGACACACCTGAGAAACACCTGAGACACACACCTGAGACACACACCTGAGACACACACCTGAGACACACCTGAGACACACCTGAGAAACACCTGAAAAACACCTGAGAAAAACACCTGAGACACACACCTGAGAAACACACCTGAGAAACACACCCGAGAGACACACCTGAGAAACACCTGAGACACACACCTGAGAAACACACACACGAGAAACACCTGAGAAACACACCTGAGACACACTGAGACACACACCTGAGAAACACACCTGAGAAACACCTGAGACACACACCTGAGAAACACACCTGAGAAACACACCTGAGAAACCACCTGAGACACACACCTGAGACACACACTGAGAAACACACCTGAGACACACCTGAGACACACCTGAGACACACACCTGAGAAACACACCTGAGACACACCTGAGACACACCTGAGACACACCTGAGAAACACACCTGAGAAACACACCTGAGACACACACCTGAGACACACACCTGAGAAACACACCTGAGACACACCTGAGACACACCTGAGAAACACACCTGAGACACACACTGAGACACACACCTGAGAAACACACCTGAGAAACACACCTGAGAAACACACCTGAGAGACACACCTGAGAGACACACCTGAGAACACACCTGAGAAACACACCTGAGAAACACACCTGAGAAACACACCTGAGAAACACACCTGAGACACACACCTGAGAGACACACCTGAGAAACACACCTGAGAGACACACCTGAGAGACACACCTGAGAAACACACCTGAGAGACACACGAGACACACACCTGAGACACACCTGAGAAACACAACTGAGAAACACACCTGAGAAACACACCTGAGACAAACACTGAGAAACACCTGAGACACACCTGAGACACACACCTGAGAGACACACCTGAGAAACACCTGAGACACACACCTGAGAAACACACCTGAGAAACACCTGAGAAACACACCTGAGAAACACACCTGAGAAACACCACCTGAGACACACCTGAGACACACCTGAGAAACACACCTGAGAAACACACCTGAGACACACACCTGAGACACACACCTGAGAAACACACCTGAGACACACCTGAGACACACACCTGAGAAACACACCTGAGACACACACCTGAGACACACACCTGAGACACACACCTGAGAAACACACCTGAGAAACACACACTGAGAGGACACACCTGAGAGACACACCTGAGAAACACACCTGAGAGACACCCCTGAGAGACACACCTGAGACACACACCTGAGAAACACACCTGAGAAACACACCTGAGAAACACACCTGAGAAACACACCTGAGACACACACCTGAGAGACACACCTGAGAAACACACCTGAGAGACACACCTGAGAGACACACCTGAGAAACACACCTGAGAGACACACGAGACACACACCTGAGAAAACACAACTGAGAAAACACACCTGAGAAACACCTGAGACACACCTGAGACACACACCTGAGACACACACCTGAGAAACACACCTGAGACACACACCTGAGACACACACCTGACACACACCTGAGACACACCTGAGAGACACACCCTGAGAAACACCTGAGAGACACACCTGAGAAACACCTGAGACACACACCTGAGAAACACACCTGAGAAACACACCTGAGAAACACCTGAGAAACACACCTGAGACACCTGAGAAACACACCTGAGAAACACACGAGAAACACCTGAGAAACACACCTGAGAAACACACGAGAAACACACTTGAGACACACCTGAGAAAACACACCTGAAGAAACACCTGAGAAACACACCTGAGAAACACCTGAGAAACACACCTGAGAAACACACCTGAGACACACCTGAGAAACACACCTGAGAAACACCTGAGAAACACACCTGAGAAACACACCTGAGAAACACCTGAGAAACACCTGAGACACACACCTGAGAAACACACCTGAGAAACACACCTGAGACACACCTGAGAAACACCTGAGACACACACCTGAGAAACACACCTGAGACACACCTGAGAAACACCTGAGAAACACCTGAGACACACACCTGAGAAACACACCTGAGAAACACCTGAGACACACACCTGAGAAACACACCTGAGACACACCTGAGAAACACCTGAGACACACACCTGAGACACACCTGAGAAACACCTGAGAAACACACCTGAGACACACCTGAGAAACACCTGAGAAACACCTGAGACACACACCTGAGAAACACACCTGAGAAACACACCTGAGAAACACACCTGAGAAACACACCTGAGACACACCTGAGACACACACCTGAGACACACCTGAGAAACACACCTGAGAAACACACCTGAGAAACACACCTGAGAAACACCTGAGAAACACACCTGAGAAACACCTGAGACACACACCTGAGACACACCTGAGAAACACCTGAGACACACACCTGAGAAACACACCTGAGACACACACCTGAGAAACACCTGAGAAACACACCTGAGAAACACACCTGAGACACACCTGAGAAACACCTGAGAAACACCTGAGACACACACCTGAGACACACCTGAGACACACACCTGAGACACACCTGAGAAACACACCTGAGAAACACACCTGAGAAACACACCTGAGAAACACACCTGAGAAACACCTGAGAAACACACCTGAGACATACACCTGAGACACACACCTGAGACACACACCTGAGAAACACCTGAGACACACACCTGAGAAACACACCTGAGACACACACCTGAGAAACACCTGAGAAACACACCTGAGAAACACACCTGAGACACACCTGAGAAACACCTGAGAAACACCTGAGACACACACCTGAGACACACCTGAGACACACACCTGAGACACACCTGAGAAACACACCTGAGAAACACACCTGAGAAACACACCTGAGAAACACCTGAGAAACACACCTGAGACATACACCTGAGACACACACCTGAGACACACACCTGAGAAAAACACCTGAGAAACACCTGAGAAACACCTGAGAAACACACCTGAGAAACACACCTGAGAAACACCTGAGAAACACACCTGAGAAACACACCTGAGAAACACACCTGAGAAACACCTGAGAAACACCTGAGAAACACCTGAGAAAACACACCTGAGAAACACCTGAGAAACACACCTGAGAAACACACCTGAGAAACACACCTGAGAAACACCTGAGAAACACCTGAGAAACACCTGAGAAACACACCTGAGAAACACACCTGAGAAACACACCTGAGAAACACCTGAGAAACACACCTGAGACACACACCTGAGACACACACCTGAGAAAAAACACCTGAGACACACCTGAGACACACCTGAGACACACACCTGAGACACACCTGAGAAACACACCTGAGAAACACACCTGAGACACACACCTGAGACACACACCTGAGACACACACCTGAGAAACACACCTGAGAAACACACCTGAGAGACACACCTGAGAGACACACCTGAGAGACACACCTGAGAAACACACCTGAGAGACACACCTGAGAGACACACCTGAGACACACACCTGAGAAACACACCTGAGAAACACACCTGAGAAACACACCTGAGAAACACACCTGAGACACACACCTGAGAGACACACCTGAGAAACACACCTGAGAGACACACCTGAGAGACACACCTGAGAAACACACCTGAGAGACACACGAGACACACACCTGAGAAACACAACTGAGAAACACACCTGAGAAACACCTGAGACACACCTGAGACACACACCTGAGACACACACCTGAGAAACACACCTGAGACACACACCTGAGACACACACCTGACACACACCTGAGACACACCTGAGAGACACACCTGAGAAACACCTGAGAGACACACCTGAGAAACACCTGAGACACACACCTGAGAAACACACCTGAGAAACACACCTGAGAAACACCTGAGAAACACACCTGAGAGACACCTGAGAAACACACCTGAGAAACACACGAGAAACACCTGAGAAACACACCTGAGAAACACACCTGAGACACACCTGAGAAACACACCTGAGAAACACCTGAGAAACACACCTGAGAAACACCTGAGAAACACACCTGAGAAACACACCTGAGACACACCTGAGAAACACACCTGAGAAACACCTGAGAAACACACCTGAGAAACACACCTGAGAAACACCTGAGAAACACCTGAGACACACACCTGAGAAACACACCTGAGAAACACACCTGAGACACACCTGAGAAACACCTGAGACACACACCTGAGAAACACACCTGAGACACACCTGAGAAACACCTGAGACACACACCTGAGAAACACCTGAGAAACACACCTGAGACACACCTGAGAAACACCTGAGAAACACCTGAGACACACACCTGAGAAACACACCTGAGACACACCTGAGAAACACCTGAGACACACACCTGAGACACACCTGAGAAACACCTGAGAAACACACCTGAGACACACCTGAGAAACACCTGAGAAACACCTGAGACACACACCTGAGAAACACACCTGAGAAACACACCTGAGAAACACACCTGAGACACACCTGAGACACACACCTGAGACACACCTGAGAAACACACCTGAGAAACACACCTGAGAAACACACCTGAGAAACACCTGAGAAACACACCTGAGAAACACCTGAGACACACACCTGAGACACACCTGAGAAACACCTGAGACACACACCTGAGAAACACCTGAGAAACACACCTGAGAAACACACCTGAGACACACCTGAGAAACACCTGAGAAACACCTGAGACACACACCTGAGACACACCTGAGACACACACCTGAGACACACCTGAGAAACACACCTGAGAAACACACCTGAGAAACACCTGAGAAACACACCTGAGAAACACACCTGAGAAACACCTGAGAAACACACCTGAGACATACACCTGAGACACACACCTGAGACACACACCTGAGACACACACCTGAGAAACACACCTGAGACACACACCTGAGAAAAACACCTGAGAAACACCTGAGAAACACCTGAGAAACACACCTGAGAAACACACCTGAGAAAACACCTGAGAAACACACCTGAGAAACACACCTGAGAAACACACCTGAGAAACACCTGAGAAACACACCTGAGACACACACCTGAGACACACACCTGAGAAAAACACCTGAGACACACCTGAGACACTGAGAATTATCCAATTAACTAACGTCTGCACAGGAGCGCACATCCATGTTCCCGATGCAGCTACGCACCAACACCCTTATGGCTTCCTAGCTAGTGCATGCTGGGTATGAACCACTCGCCAACAGGACCCTAGCTGTATTGTGTCTGAGGAAGCCCCTCTTGGAGCTCCTCTGGCCCCTCACCAGTTCACTGAGCACGGGTACATCTGCTGTTCATTAGCAAAGAGCCTCTTCCACTGACTTCCTGAAGGACACTCATCCACGGGTAATCATCTGACTCAAGGCAGAAGCCCAGGCTGCACTGCACCCCCCCACTCACAAACGCCTTCTGATTATTAACAAGTCACGTGGAAGAAAAGACCTTTTGCGCTAAATCTACTTCTACTAAAAACGGGACATCAAGATAAAAAACCTCTATATTTAAGAGGAAAAAATTGACTTGTCCATCCAAGTTTTAACACACATGAATATATATAAAAACACATATATTAGATGACATTAAAAATGAATATACGAGAAATACGCTATACTAAACTTTCTGCGTAATACTTCAACATTGAGGCGCGTTCACGCTCAACCCGCTGAGGACTGAGCGGAGGTGTGTGCAGTGCTGTTCACACAGTGCGCGATAACAGCCCTGGGCTCATCACGACCGTGTGTAGCAGGCCAACCCAGTCTCACGGCATTTCGTGTTCACCAACACGATTTTTAATCTATTGATTCGTGTTCACCATCACGATTTGCCCCTTTTCTTCGTGTTGCACAGCACGATTTTAAAAGCAATGTATTTCTACTGGTAACGTGTTTCGTGCCTGCAGGCTGCAGCACGTCTTTTTCTCCGGTCGGGTCGTGGGAGACCGGAAGCTGTGTGGTTCATAAAAACATGTTCTTACTCAATATCAAGCCACAGTTATTGCTTTTATTTTAAATCGTATAATTTCGGACTTTTGTTTCCGTCTGTGAGGAAAATAAATGGGGCTCAGAGCCTCAGGATACTGAAATCTGTATTTTTAAATCTTTTTTCCTTCTAATTTGTTATTCTTTTCAAAATAACACACTGTTATTTACTCACCAATAACACTCAATTATCCTTGCTTTTATTTATTGGTTTAATTCCATAATCTCGGGCTTTTTTGGCGTCCGTCAGGAACTGAATTTCAAAATAAATATAATCGGAAACAGACGTAGGCATTTCGAGCGATTACCCAAGATCCTCAGCTATGGTTTTAAGCTCGCTGATTGGATGTGTTAGCCGCAATGCATGCTGGGATTTGGTGTTTATATTATATGAAATCCGGAAAACATTTTAAAAGTATAAAATAATACTTAATTCCGAGTGCTTTTGCTTTTCTCTTTGAAAGCCATCACATAACGGCATTGTAATACACGGTTCGGCTGCATTACATATTACAGATCTGCCGTAGTTCTTTATTTAGAGAGCCCTGATGAGAAGACCTTTGGAACAACTGGAATAAATGCCGCCGAAACTGAATACTTGACGTGGATCATAAATATATAAACAATTAAACAACATCTTCAATTTCTCTTCACACAATACGTCTCCTTGCAGTATCAACACTAATTCGGCTGACTTTTACATTTGATCTGATTCATAGATAGGTTATATTTACACCATAACGGTGCACAGCTGATAGAAAAGGACTGTAGTTTTCAAAGATATTACTGATTTTCTTTGAATGTAAGAATGTAAATACTGAGTCTGAAATAGTATAGCAATATGCTGTAAAATGATGTGAAAGCATGAATACAACTACACATCTTCAGATGTTGTACATACACACTAATAATACAACGTTATTATGGCTGTGTGCACCTTGTGTGCACCTCCTAGTGGTTAAAGCACGTTATTGAATTATTGTTTTTATGTGTTATATTTGATTAAAAAAATATTAAGAGTACATACTTTCATAGGGGGAAAGTAGAAATATAGAATATAAAAAATCAAGAAGATACTATAAGTGATCTCTACAATAAAACAGTTTAGTGCAGGATGTACAAAGATATTAATAGGAGGAGGTGCAAAACAGAAAAACGGATTAACCTTTATTTAAACATTAAATATTAAATATTAAGCCTGACAAAGTAATTAACGTCTAATATATTGCTTTCCTGCAATGTTAACTATGTTGAAGCACTTATTTTAACTGATATTATACACATTAATTATACTCTTATGTAGATAGAATAAGAAATGTGCAGAATATGACAGTTTAATGGTGGAGGTACACACATATTGATAGATGTCTTGTAATGCACTGTTGAGGAACCTGTGACCCAAGTGTTTCATTCATTGCATAACTACACCGTAGTTGTGTATGATATGTCAATAAACCTTTGAAAATCTTGAAAGGGATGTGCAAAATAGCCATAATATACAGTCTTTAATTAACTATTAGTAGAGAATAACGAGTAATGAATATACTTTATTACTTGTTTCCATTCATGTCAATTGCAGATACATGTTTAGTCTTCTCAAGCACCAACTATCAAACATCTCTCCTGATTGTTGGCACTCAATCACCTTACCTGAATTTTACTCAGGTGTAACTAAAGTCTGATTTAAGGGTTGTTTATATTTCACATCATTAATCAGAATCTGCAAAGTAACTCAAATAAATGCAGTGGAGTAAAAATACCAGGTTAACCTCTGAATTGTAGTGGAGTAGAATTACAAAGTAGCAATGAGCTGTCATGTGGGTATATATTAATGCTGCGCATTATGGACACAAGTGATTTTCACCCATTTATTAATTATATGTTTTACATTTGATTACACCAATGTGTTTAATACTGACAACTTCTAATTGTGGGGAAGACGAAAACGTTCAGTAGAGACGTCCCATAGAACATTTTGCGAAACACAATAGCCAGCATGTGTAGTTCTGGCGTGGTTTCGTTCCATTTCACACAGCAGTTTGACGCTCTGCGTAACCTTACGGGACTGTAGTCCTAAACGATAGCTGGGGATTCTGGGTAGTGTAGTGTCTTCGGCCATCCTAAACTCAGAAATGTTGACAATCGCAATGATGCTCGAAATGTCCCTTATAGGCCTACGTCTGTTTTCGGTTATTTTTATTTTGAAATTCAGTTCCTGACGGACGCCAAAAAAAGCCCGAGATTATAGAATTAAAGCAATAAATAAAAGCAAGGATAATTGTGTGTTATTGGTGAGTAAATAACAGTGTGTTATTTTGAAAAGAATAACAAATTAGAAGGAAAAAAATATTTAAAAATACAGATTTCAGTATCCTGAGGCTCTGAGCCCCATTTATTTTCCTCACAGACGACAACAAAAGTCCGAAATTATACGATTTAAAATAAAAGCAATAACTGTGGCTTGATATTGAGTAAGAACATGTTTTTATGAACCACACAGCTTCCAGTCTTCCACGACCCGACCGGAGAAAAAGACGTGCTGCAGCCTGCAGGCACGAAACACGTTACCAGTAGAAATACATTGCTTTTAAAAAACGAAAAAAAAGGGGCAAATCGTGATGGTGAACACGAAATGCCGTGAGACTGGGTTGAGCAGGCACATCTGGGACAGAGGAAGAACCGTGCTGCCGCTAACCGACAGGTTAGGAGCATCAGGTTTAACCGTCAAGCCCTGCTGTCTAGTAACCGACTGGTTAATTACAGCTGGCTTGTGCCGCGAGCCCCGCTGCCGCTAACCGACAGGTTACAGCCGGCTCAAACGGCGAGCCCCGCTGTCTGTTAACCGACAGGTAACAAACAGCTGGCTTATGCACCTCCACACGCTGTATTGCACAGCGTGTCTCCTCATGTCGCCGTGTAGGAGAAAACTCGTAAAACGGACATTGAGGTTCACGCTTAAACCTGCTTGAGAAATTAGCGGAGGTGTGTGTAGGAGGCACATCTGTGACATAGGAAACAAACCGGGACTGTCCAATTAACCGACAGGCTTTATGTCATCCGGAGGAGAGCTCTCCTGAACCGGGGGACGGGGAGATCTCATTAGGCGGCTGCCTTTCCGATGATCTCCGGGAGTTCCTGAAGAATACCGCCTCTACGGCAGAGCCGTGATGGCGGATAAAGGGACCCGGGACCCGGCGTCAGCCCGGCAGCCGAACCTACGTGTTCGGGCTGACCCCGGGCCCCCGCCCCATCTCCCCCGCCGGAGGAGAGGGAGACGGGGTGGGGGAACCACATGGTGATCCGTGAATGGAGGGGAAGGAGTCGCCTGACTGCTGCCCGCCACTCGGATCCAATAAATAAAGGGCTTGGTCCACAGAGTAAGACTCCTGGGCCAGCCAATCATCCTCGGCCGCAGCAGCGAGAGCGTCCGCTCTCCACTGCCTGTGGGCCCGAGGGAGACGGACACAATGAGTGCACGACACCTGGGGAGTCAGAGCCACGTTTGCGTGTTCTAATCCCCGGCAGGACTCACACCGTGAGCTCCGGTCGTAACTCCTATGTCGAGTTGACACCGGCCCCCAGGAATGTTTGCTTTCTAGTAAACAGCTCTGAAAAGAGCTTGTGCCTGACGGTGCTTCTGCAATGGAGTGCTGAAGAAAAGTGGGAGCAGATTGTAGGGACTACTTCCTATTTATACGGAGGTGAGCCCGGAGGTGGGGCCCACGTCATAGGTGGGCGTGGATCAAGTCTGTCAGTGCTGCACACGTGCAGAGGGATTACCCAATAGCGATAGCCTTAGAGGGCGAAGCCTTATACGAAATAGAACAGAATGTTACTCACACAATTATCCTGTCAAAATCGTGTGTGTGTGTGTGTGTGTGTGTGTGTGTGTGTGTGTGTGTGTGTGTGTGTGTGTGTGTGTGTGTGTGTGTGTGTGTGTGTGTGTGTGTGTGTGTGTGTGTGTGTGTGTGTGTAGTCACCTGGGGGACGTCAGTGGGGAGGTGATGTGCAACATGGGGATTTCGTCCTTCATCACTCAGACTGAAGTCATCGTCGGCTCACCGGGGAGCTATGAGTGGCAAGGTGAGCTCCTCCTCTTCCTCCTCCTCCTCCTCCTCCTCGTCCTTCTCCTCCTCTTCTTCTTCTTCTTCTTCTTCTTCTTCTTCTTTCTTCTTCTTCTTCTTCTTCTTCTTCTTCTTCTTCTTCTTCTTCTTCTTCTTCTTCTTCTTCTTCTTCTTCTTCTTCTTCTTCTTCCTCCTCCTCCTCTAATCTGTTCAGATATTAATCTGGTTATCTTTGTTACATGTGTGTGTTTGTGTGTGTATGTGTGTGTGTGCATATGTGTGTGTGTTTAGGAAACGTGCATGTGTCCTGGATAAATCCTGGAGCTCAGTTTGACTCGCAGATGATCTCCTTCCCCAACCTGCAGAGCAGGAACATCTATATAGGTGACTGTCCCTTTAAATATCCTCACTGTAAATATTACAGACTGTCCCTTTAAATATCCCTAGAGTAAATATTACAGACCGTCCCTTTAAATATCCTCACTGTAAATATTAAACAGTCCCTTTAAATATCCACACTGTAAATATTAAACAGTCCCTTTAAATATCCCTAGAGTAAATATGACAGACCATCCCTTTAAATATCCACACTGTAAATATTACAGACCGTCCCTTTAAATATCCTCACTGTAAATATTAAACTGTCCCTTTAAATATCATCACTGTAAATATGACAGACTGTCCCTTTAAATATCATCACTGTAAATATTAAACAGTCCCTTTAAATATCCACACTGTAAATATGACAGACTGTCCCTTCACATATGCTCACTGTAAATATTAAACCGTCCCTTTAAATATCCCTGGAGTAAATATGACAGACCGTCCCTTTGAATATCCACACTGTAAATATTACAGACCGTCCCTTTAAATATCCTCACTGTAAATATTACAGACTGTCCCTTTAAATATCCACACTGTAAATATTAAACAGTCCCTTTAAAAATCCTCATTGTAAATATTAAACTGTCCCTTTAAATATCCTCACTGTAAATATTAAACTGTCCCTTTAAATATCAACACTATAAATATTAAACTGGCCCTTTAAATATCCTCACTGTAAATATTAAACTGTCCCTTTAAATATCCTCACTGTAAATATTACAGACTGTCCCTTTAAATATCCCTAGAGTCAATATGACAGACCGTCCCTTTAAATATCCACACTGTAAATATTACAGACTGTCCCTTTAATATCCTCACTGTAAATATTACAGACCGTCCCTTTACATATCCACACTGTAAATATAACAGACTGTCCCTTTAAATATCCTCACTGTAACTATTAAACCGTCCCTTTAAATATCCACAATGTAAATATGACAGACCGTCCCTTTAAATATCCACACTGTAAATATGACAGACTGTCCCTTTAAATATCCTCACTGTAAATATTAAACCGTCCCTTTAAATATCCCTAGAGTATATATGACAGACCGTCCCTTTAAATATCCACACTGTAAATATTACAGACCGTCCCTTTAAATATCCTCACTGTAAATATTAAACTGTCCCTTTAAATATCATCACTGTAAATAGGACAGACTGTCCCTTTAAATATCATCACTGTAAATCTTAAACAGTCCCTTTAAATATCCAAACTGTAAATATGACAGACTGTCCCTTTAAATATCCTCACTGTAAATATTAAACCGTCCCTTTAAATATCCCTAGAGTAAATATGACAGACCGTCCCTTTAAATATCCACACTGTAAATATTACAGACCGTCCCTTTAAATATCCTCACTGTAAATATTACAGACTGTCCCTTTAAATATCTTCACTGTAAATAATAAAATGTCCCTTTAAATATCCTCACTGTAAATATTAAACTGTTCCTTTAAATATCCTCACTGTAAATATTAAACTGTCCCTTTAAATATCCACAATGTAAATATTACAGACCGTCCCTTTAAATATCCCTAGAGTAAATATGACAGACCCCCCTTTAAATATCCACACTGTAAATATTACAGACCGTCCCTTTAAATATCCTCACTGTAAATATTACAGACCGTCCGTTTAAATATCCACACTGTAAATATTAAACAGTCCCTTTAAATATCAACACTGTAAATATGACAGACTGTCCCTTTACATATCCAGACTGTAAATATTACAGACCGTCCCTTTAAATATCCTCACTGTAAATATTACAGACCGCCCCATTAAATATCCACACTGTAAATATTAAACAGTCCCTTTAAAAATCCTCATTGTAAATATTAAACTGTCCCTTTCAAATATCCTCACTGTAAATATTAAACTTTCCCTTTAAATATCTTCACTGTAAATATTAAAATGTCCCTTTAAATATTAACACTATAAATATTAAACTGTCCCTTTAAATATCCTCACTGTAAATATTAAACTGTCCCTTTAAATATCCTCACTGTAAATATTACAGACTGTCCCTTTAAATATCCCAAGAGTCAATATGACAGACCGTCCCTTTAAATATCCACACTGTAAATATTACAGACCGTCCCTTTAAATATCCTCACTGTAAATATTAACCTGTTCCTTTAAAAATCCTCACTGTAAATATTAAACTGTCCCTTTAAATATCCACAATGTAAATATGACAGACCGTCCCTTATCCTAGTAATATCCACACTGTAAATATTACAGACCGTCCCTTTAAATATCCTCACTGTAAATATTACAGACCGTCCCTTTAAATATCCACACTGTAAATATTAAACAGTCCCTTTAAATATCCTCACTGTAAATATTACAGACCGTCCCTTTAAATATCCACACTGTAAATATTAAACAGTCCCTTTAAATATCCACACTGTAAATATTACAGACTGTCCCTTTAAATATCCTCACTGTAAATAATAAACTGTCCCTTTAAATATCCTCACTGTAAATATTAAACTGTTCCTTTAAATATCCTCACTGTAAATATTAAACTGTCCCTTTAAATATCCACACTGTAAATATTACAGACCGTCCCTTTAAATATCCTCACTGTAAATATTACAGACTGTCCCTTTAAATATCCTCACTGTAAATAATAAACTGTCCCTTTAAATATCCTCACTGTAAATATTAAACTGTCCCTTTAAATATCCTCACTGTAAATAATAAACTGTCCCTTTAAATATCCTCACTGTAAATATTAAACTGTTCCTTTATATATCCTCACTGTAAATATTAAACTGTCCCTTTAAATATCCACATTGTAAATATTACAGACCGTCCCTTTAAATATCCTTAGAGTAAATATGACAGACCCCCCTTTAAATATCCACACTGTAAATATTACAGACCGTCCCTTTAAATATCCTCACTGTAAATATTACAGAACGTCCGTTTAAATATCCACACTGTAAATATTAAACAGTCCCTTTAAATATCCACACTGTAAATTTGACAGACTGTCCCTTTAAATATCCTCACTGTAAATATTAAACAGTCCCTTTAAATATCAACACTGTAAATATGACAGACTGTCCCTTTACATATCCACACTGTAAATATTACAGACCGTCCCTTTAAATATCCTCACTGTAAATATTACAAACCGCCCCATTAAATATCCACACTGTAAATATTAAACAGTCCCTTTAAAAATCCTCATTGTAAATATTAAACTGTCCCTTTAAATATCCTCACTGTAAATATTAAACTTTCCCTTTAAATATCTTCACTGTAAATATTAAAATGTCCCTTTAAATATCAACACTATAAATATTAAACTGTCCCTTTAAATATCCTCACTGTAAATATTAAACTGTCCCTTTAAATATCCTCACTGTAAATATTACAGACTGTCCCTTTAAATATCCCAAGAGTCAATATGACAGACCGTCCCTTTAAATATCCACACTGTAAATATTACAGACCGTCCCTTTAAATATCCTCACTGTAAATATTAACCTGTTCCTTTAAAAATCCTCACTGTAAATATTAAACTGTCCCTTTAAATATCCACAATGTAAATATTACAGACCGTCCCTTTAAATATCCCTAGAGTAAATATGACAGACCGTCCCTTTAAATATCCACACTGTAAATATTACAGACCGTCCCTTTAAATATCCTCACTGTAAATATTACAGACCGTCCCTTTAAATATCCACACTGTAAATATTAAACAGTCCCTTTAAATATCCTCACTGTAAATATTACAGACCGTCCCTTTAAATATCCACACTGTAAATATTAAACAGTCCCTTTAAATATCCACACTGTAAATATTACAGACTGTCCCTTTAAATATCCTCACTGTAAATAATAAACTGTCCCTTTAAATATCCTCACTGTAAATATTAAACTGTTCCTTTAAATATCCTTACTGTAAATATTAAACTGTCCCTTTAAATATCCACACTGTAAATATTACAGACCGTCCCTTTAAATATCCTCACCGTAAATATTACAGACTGTCCCTTTAAATATCCTCACTGTAAATAATAAACTGTCCCTTTAAATATCCTCACTGTAAATATTAAACTGTTCCTTTAAATATCCTCACTGTAAATATTAAACTGTCCCTTTAAATATCCACAATATAAATATTACAGACTGTCCCTTTACATATCCACACTGTAAATATTACAGACCGTCCCTTTAAATATCCTCACTGTAAATATTACAGACAGTCCCTTTAAATATACACACTGTAAATATTAAACAGTCCCTTTAAATATCCACACTGTAAATTTGACAGACTGTCCCTTTAAATATCCTCACTGTAAATATTAAACAGTCCCTTTAAATATCAACACTGTAAATATGACAGACTGTCCCTTTAAATATCCACACTGTAAATATTAAACAGTCCCTTTAAAAATCTTCATTGTAAATATTAAACTGTCCCTTTAAATATCCTCACTGTAAATATTAAACTGTTCCTTTAAATATCCTCACTGTAAATATTAAACTGTCCCTTTAAATATCCACACTGTAAATATTACAGACCGTCCCTTTAAATATCCTCACTGTAAATATTACAGACTGTCCCTTTAAATATCCTCACTCTAAATAATAAACTGTCCCTTTAAATATCCTCACTGTAAATATTAAACTGTTCCTTTAAATATCCTCACTGTAAATATTAAACTGTCCCTTTAAATATCCACAATATAAATATTACAGACCGTCCCTTTAAATATCCTCACTGTAAATATTACAGACTGTCCCTTTAAATATCCTCACTGTAAATATTACAGACTGTACCTTTAAATATCCACATTGTAAATATTAAACAGTCCCTTTAAATATCCACACTGTAAATATGACAGACTGTCCCTTTACATATCCACACTGTAAATATTACAGACCATCCCTTTAAATATCCTCACTGTAAATATTACAGACCGTCCCTTTGAATATACACACTGTAAATATTAAACAGTCCCTTTAAATATCCACACTGTAAATTTGACAGACTGTCCCTTTAAATATCCTCACTGTAAATATTAAACAGTCCCTTTAAATATCAACACTGTAAATATGACAGACTGTCCCTTTAAATATCCACACTGTAAATATTAAACAGTCCCTTTAAAAATCTTCATTGTAAATATTAAACTGTCCCTTTAAATATCCTCACTGTAAATATTAAACTTTCCCTTTAAATATCTTCACTGTAAATATTAAAATGTCCCTTTAAATATCAATACTATAAATATTAAACTGTCCCTTTAAATATCCTCACTGTAAATATTAAACTGTCCCTTTAAATATCCTCACTGTAAATATTAAACTGTCCCTTTAAATATCCACAATGTAAATATTACAGACCGTCCCTTTAAATATACCTAGAGTAAATATGACAGACCGTCCCTTTAAATATCCACATTGTAAATATTACAGACCGTCCATTTAAATATCCTCACTGTAAATATTACAGACCGTCCCTTTAAATATCCACACTGTAAATATTAAACAGTCCCTTTAAATATCCTCACTGTAAATATTACAGACCGTCCCTTTAAATATCCACACTGTAAATATTAAACAGTCCCTTTAAATATCCACACTGTAAATATTACAGACTGTCCCTTTAAATATCCTCACTGTAAATAATAAACTGTCCCTTTAAATATCCTCACTGTAAATAATAAACTGTCCCTTTAAATATCCTCACTGTAAATATTACAGACCGTCCCTTTAAATATCCACACTGTAAATATTAAACAGTCCCTTTAAATATCCTCACTGTAAATATTACAGACCGTCCCTTTAAATATCCACACTGTAAATATTAAACAGTCCCTTTAAATATCCACACTGTAAATATTACAGACTGTCCCTTTAAATATCCTCACTGTAAATATTAAACTGTCCCTTTAAATATCCACAATATAAATATTACAGACCGTCCCTTTAAATATCCTCACTGTAAATATTACAGACTGTCCCTTTAAATATCCTCACTGTAAATATTACAGACCTGTACCTTTAAATATCCACATTGTAAATATTAAACAGTCCCTTTAAATATCCACACTGTAAATATGACAGACTGTCCCTTTACATATCCACACTGTAAATATTACAGACCGTCCCTTTAAATATCCTCACTGTAAATATTACAGACCGTCCCTTTAAATATACACACTGTAAATATTAAACAGTCCCTTTAAATATCCACACTGTAAATATGACAGACTGTCCCTTTACATATCCACACTGTAAATATTAAACAGTCCCTTTAAATATCAACACTGTAAATATGACAGACTGTCCCTTTAAATATCCACACTGTAAATATTAAACAGTCCCTTTAAAAATCTTCATTGTAAATATTAAACTGTCCCTTTAAATATCCTCACTGTAAATATTAAACTTTCCCTTTAAATATCTTCACTGTAAATATTAAACTGTCCCTTTAAATATCCTCACTGTAAATGTTAAACTGTCCCTTTAAATATCCTCACTGTAAATATTACAGACTTTCCCTTTAAATATCCCATGAGTCAATATGACAGACCGTCCCTTTAAATATCCCTAGAGTAAATATGACAGACCGTCCCTTTAAATATCCACACTGTAAATATTACAGACCGTCCCTTTAAATATCCTCACTGTAAATATTACAGACCGTCCCTTTAAATATCCACACTGTAAATATTAAACAGTCCCTTTAAATATCCTCACTGTAAATATTACAGACCGTCCCTTTAAATATCCACACTGTAAATATTAAACAGTCCCTTTAAATATCCACACTGTAAATATTAAACAGTCCCTTTAAATATCCACACTGTAAATATGAAAGACTGTCCCTTTAAATATCCTCACTGTAAATATTAAACCTTCCCTTAAATATCCCTAGAGTAAATATGACAGACCGTCCCTTTAAATATCCACACTGTAAATATTACAGACCGTCTCTTTAAATATCCTCACTGTAAATATTACAGACCGTCCCTTTAAATATCCAAACTGTAAATATTAAACAGTCCCTTTAAATATCCACACTGTAAATATGACAGACTGTCCCTTTAAATATCCTTACTGTAACTATTAAACCGTCCCTTTAAATATCCACAATGTAAATATGACAGACCGTCCCTTTAAATATCCACACTGTAAATATGACAGACTGTCCCTTTAAATATCCTCACTGTAAATATTACAGACTGTCCCTTTAAATATCCCTAGAGTCAATATGACAGACCGTCCCTTTAAATATCCATACTGTAAATATTACAGACCGTCCCTTTAAATATCCTCACTGTAAATATTAACCTGTTCCTTTAAATATCCTCACTGTAAATATTAAACTGTCCCTTTAAATATCCACACTGTAAATATGACAGACTGTCCCTTTAAATATCCTAACTGTAAATATTAAACCGTCCCTTTAAATATCCCAGGAGTAAATATGACAGACCGTCCCTTTAAATATCCACACTGTAAATATTACAGACCGTCCCTTTAAATATCCTCACTGTAAATATTACAGACTGTCCCTTTAAATATCCTCACTGTAAATAATAAACTGTCCCTTTAAATATCCTCACTGTAAATATTAAACTGTTCCTTTAAATATCCTCACTGTAAATATTAAACTGTCCCTTTAAATATCCACAACGTAAATATTACAGACCGTCCCTTTAAATATCCCTAGAATAAATATGACAGACCGTCCCTTTAAATATCCACACTGTAAATATTACAGACCGTCCCTTTAAATATCCCTAGAGTAAATATGACAGACCGTCCCTTTAAAAATCCTCATTGTAAATATTACAGACCGCCCCATTAAATATCCACACTGTAAATATTAAACAGTCCCTTTAAAAATCCTCATTGTAAATATTAAACTGTCCCTTTCAAATATCCTCACTGTAAATATTAAACTTTCCCTTTAAATATCTTCACTGTAAATATTAAAATGTCCCTTTAAATATCAACACTATAAATATTAAACTGTCCCTTTAAATATCCTCACTGTAAATATTAAACTTTCCCTTTAAATATCCTCACTGTAAATATTACAGACTGTCCCTTTAAATATCCCAAGAGTCAATATGACAGACCGTCCCTTTAAATATCCACACTGTATATATTACAGACCGTCCCTTTAAATATCCTCACTGTAAATATTAACCTGTTCCTTTAAAAATCCTCACTGTAAATATTAAACTGTCCCTTTAAATATCCATAATGTAAATATTACAGACCGTCCCTTTAAATATCCCTAGAGTAAATATGACAGACCGTCCCTTTAAATATCCACACTGTAAATATTACAGACCGTCCCTTTAAATATCCTCACTGTAAATATTACAGACCGTCCCTTTAAATATCCACACTGTAAATATTAAACAGTCCCTTTAAATATCCTCACTGTAAATATTACAGACCGTCCCTTTAAATATCCACACTGTAAATATTAAACAGTCCCTTTAAATATCCAAACTGTAAATATTACAGACTGTCCCTTTAAATATCCTCACTGTAAATAATAAACTGTCCCTTTAAATATCCTCACTGTAAATATTAAACTGTTCCTTTAAATATCCTCACTGTAAATATTAAACTGTCCATTTAAATATCCACACTGTAAATATTACAGACCGTCCCTTTAAATATCCTCACTGTAAATATTACAGACTGTCCCTTTAAATATCCTCACTGTAAATAATAAACCCCCCCTTTAAATATCCTCACTGTAAATATTAAACTGTCCCTTTAAATATCCTCACTGTAAATAATAAACTGTCCCTTTAAATATCCTCACTGTAAATATTAAACTGTTCCTTTATATATCCTCACTGTAAATATTAAACTGTCCCTTTAAATATCCACAATGTAAATATTACAGACCGTCCCTTTAAATATCCTCACTGTAAATATTAAACTGTCCCTTTAAATATCCACAATATAAATATTACAGACTGGCCCTTTACATATCCACACTGTAAATATTACAGACCGTCCCTTTAAATATCCTCACTGTAAATATTACAGACAGTCCCTTTAAATATACACACTGTAAATATTAAACAGTCCCTTTAAATATCCACACTGTAAATTTGACAGACTGTCCCTTTAAATATCCTCACTGTAAATATTAAACAGTCCCTTTAAATATCCACAATGTAAATATTACAGACCGTCCCTTTAAATATCCCTAGAGTAAATATGACAGACCGTCCCTTTAAATATCCACACTGTAAATATTACAGACCGTCCCTTTAAATATCCTCACTGTAAATATTACAGACCGTCCCTTTAAATATCCACACTGTAAATATTAAACAGTCCCTTTAAATATCCTCACTGTAATATACAGACGTCCTTAATATCACACTGTAATAACAGTCCCTTTAAATATCCACACTGTAAATATTACAGACTGTCCCTTTAAATATCCTCACTGTAACTAATAAACTGTCCCTTTAAATATCCTCACTGTAAATATTAAACTGTTCCTTTAAATATCCTCACTGTAAATATTAAACAGTCCCTTTAAATATCCACACTGTAAATTTGACAGACTGTCCCTTTAAATATCCTCACTGTAAATATTAAACAGTCCCTTTAAATATCCTCACTGTAAATATTACAGACTGTCCCTTTAAATATCCCAAGAGTCAATGTGACAGACCGTCCCTTTAAATATCCTCACTGTAACTATTAAACTGTCCCTTTAAATATCCACAATGTAAATATGACAGACCGTCCCTTTAAATATCCACACTGTAAATATGACAGACTGTCCCTTTAAATATCCTCACTGTAAATATTAACCTGTTCCTTTAAAAATCCTCACTGTAAATATTAAACTGTCCCTTTAAATATCCACAATGTAAATATTACAGACCGTCCCTTTAAATATACCTAGAGTAAATATGACAGACCGTCCCTTTAAATATCCACATTGTAAATATTACAGACCGTCCCTTTAAATATCCTCACTGTAAATATTACAGACCGTCCCTTTAAATATCCACACTGTAAATATTAAACAGTCCCTTTAAATATCCTCACTGTAAATATTACAGACCGTCCCTTTAAATATCCACACTGTAAATATTAAACAGTCCCTTTAAATATCCACACTGTAAATATTACAGACTGTCCCTTTAAATATCCTCACTGTAAATAATAAACTGTCCCTTTAAATATCCTCACTGTAAATAATAAACTGTCCCTTTAAATATCCTCACTGTAAATATTAAACTGTTCCTTTAAATATCCTCACTGTAAATATTAAACTGTCCCTTTAAATATCCACAATATAAATATTACAGACCGTCCCTTTAAATATCCTCACTGTAAATATTACAGACTGTCCCTTTAAATATCCTCACTGTAAATATTACAGACCGTACCTTTAAATATCCACATTGTAAATATTAAACAGTCCCTTTAAATATCCACACTGTAAATATGACAGACTGTCCCTTTACATATCCACACTGTAAATATTACAGACCGTCCCTTTAAATATCCTCACTGTAAATATTACAGACCGTCCCTTTAAATATACACACTGTAAATATTAAACAGTCCCTTTAAATATCCACACTGTAAATTTGACAGACTGTCCCTTTAAATATCCTCACTGTAAATATTAAACAGTCCCTTTAAATATCAACACTGTAAATATGACAGACTGTCCCTTTAAATATCCACACTGTAAATATTAAACAGTCCCTTTAAAAATCTTCATTGTAAATATTAAACTGTCCCTTTAAATATCCTCACTGTAAATATTAAACTTTCCCTTTAAATATCTTCACTGTAAATATTAAATTGTCCCTTTAAATATCAACACTATAAATATTAAACTGTCCCTTTAAATATCCTCACTGTAAATGTTAAACTGTCCCTTTAAATATCCTCACTGTAAATATTACAGACTTTCCCTTTAAATATCCCATGAGTCAATATGACAGACCGTCCCTTTAAATATCCCTAGAGTAAATATGACAGACCGTCCCTTTAAATATCCACACTGTAAATATTACAGACCGTCCCTTTAAATATCCTCACTGTAAATATTACAGACCGTCCCTTTAAATATCCACACTGTAAATATTAAACAGTCCCTTTAAATATCCTCACTGTAAATATTACAGACCGTCCCTTTAAATATCCACACTGTAAATATTAAACAGTCCCTTTAAATATCCACACTGTAAATATGACAGACTGTCCCTTTAAATATCCTCACTGTAACTATTAAACCGTCCCTTTAAATATCCACAATGTAAATATGACAGACCGTCCCTTTAAATATCCACACTGTAAATATGAAAGACTGTCCCTTTAAATATCCTCACTGTAAATATTAAACCGTCCCTTAAATATCCCTAGAGTAAATATGACAGACCGTCCCTTTAAATATCCACACTGTAAATATTACAGACCGTCTCTTTAAATATCCTCACTGTAAATATTACAGACCGTCCCTTTAAATATCCAAACTGTAAATATTAAACAGTCCCTTTAAATATCCACACTGTAAATATGACAGACTGTTCCTTTAAATATCCTCACTGTAACTATTAAACCGTCCCTTTAAATATCCACAATGTAAATATGACAGACCGTCCCTTTAAATATCCACACTGTAAATATGACAGACTGTCCCTTTAAATATCCTCACTGTAAATATTACAGACTGTCCCTTTAAATATCCCTAGAGTCAATATGACAGACCGTCCCTTTAAATATCCACACTGTAAATATTACAGACCGTCCCTTTAAATATCCTCACTGTAAATATTAACCTGTTCCTTTAAATATCCTCACTGTAAATATTAAACTGTCCCTTTAAATATCCACAATGTAAATATGACAGACCGTCCCTTTAAATATCCACACTGTAAATATTACAGACCGTCCCTTTAAATATCCTCACTGTAAATATTAAACTGTCCCTTTAAATATCATCACTGTAAATATGACAGACTGTCCCTTTAAATATCCTAACTGTAAATATTAAACCGTCCCTTTAAATATCCCTAGAGTAAATATGACAGACCGTCCCTTTAAATATCCACACTGTAAATATTACAGACCGTCCCTTTAAATATCCTCACTGTAAATATTACAGACTGTCCCTTTAAATATCCTCACTGTAAATAATAAACTGTCCCTTTAAATATCCTCACTGTAAATATTAAACTGTTCCTTTAAATATCCTCACTGTAAATATTAAACTGTCCCTTTAAATATCCACAACGTAAATATTACAGACCGTCCCTTTAAATATCGTAACTGCAAATATTACAGACCGTCCCTTTAAATATCCACACTGTAAATATTAAACTGTCCCTTTAAAAATCGTCATTGTAAATATTAAACTGTCCCTTTAAATATCCTCACTGTAAATATTAAACTGTCCCTTTAAATATCTTCACTGTAAATATTAAACTGTCCCTTTAAATATCAACACTATAAATATTAAACTGTCCCTTTAAATATCCTCACTGTAAATATTAAACTGTCCCTTTAAATATCCACACTGTAAATATGACAGACTGTCCCTTTAAATATCCTAACTGTAAATATTAAACCGTCCCTTTAAATATCCCTAGAGTAAATATGACAGACCGTCCCTTTAAATATCCACACTGTAAATATTACAGACCGTCCCTTTAAATATCCTCACTGTAAATAATAAACTGTCCCTTTAAATATCCTCACTGTAAATAATAAACTGTCCCTTTAAATATCCACAATGTAAATATTACAGACCCTCCCTTTAAATATCCCTAGAGTAAATATGACAGACCGTCCCTTTAAATATACACACTGTAAATATTAAACAGTCCCTTTAAATATCCACACTGTAAATTTGACAGACTGTCCCTTTAAATATCCTCACTGTAAATATTAAACAGTCCCTTTAAATATCAACACTGTAAATATGACAGACTGTCCCTTTAAATATCCACACTGTAAATATTAAACAGTCCCTTTAAAAATCTTCATTGTAAATATTAAACTGTCCCTTTAAATATCCTCACTGTAAATATTAAACTTTCCCTTTAAATATCTTCACTGTAAATATTAAATTGTCCCTTTAAATATCAACACTATAAATATTAAACTGTCCCTTTAAATATCCTCACTGTAAATGTTAAACTGTCCCTTTAAATATCCTCACTGTAAATATTACAGACTTTCCCTTTAAATATCCCATGAGTCAATATGACAGACTGTCCCTTTAAATATCCTCACTGTAAATAATAAACTGTCCCTTTAAATATCCTCACTGTAAATATTAAACTGTTCCTTTAAATATCCTCACTGTAAATATTAAACTGTCCCTTTAAATATCCACAATATAAATATTACAGACCGTCCCTTTAAATATCCTCACTGTAAATATTACAGACTGTCCCTTTAAATATCCTCACTGTAAATATTACAGACCGTACCTTTAAATATCCACATTGTAAATATTAAACAGTCCCTTTAAATATCCACACTGTAAATATGACAGACTGTCCCTTTACATATCCACACTGTAAATATTACAGACCGTCCCTTTAAATATCCTCACTGTAAATATTACAGACCGTCCCTTTAAATATACACACTGTAAATATTAAACAGTCCCTTTAAATATCCACACTGTAAATTTGACAGACTGTCCCTTTAAATATCCTCACTGTAAATATTAAACAGTCCCTTTAAATATCAACACTGTAAATATGACAGACTGTCCCTTTAAATATCCACACTGTAAATATTAAACAGTCCCTTTAAAAATCTTCATTGTAAATATTAAACTGTCCCTTTAAATATCCTCACTGTAAATATTAAACTTTCCCTTTAAATATCTTCACTGTAAATATTAAATTGTCCCTTTAAATATCAACACTATAAATATTAAACTGTCCCTTTAAATATCCTCACTGTAAATGTTAAACTGTCCCTTTAAATATCCTCACTGTAAATATTACAGACTTTCCCTTTAAATATCCCATGAGTCAATATGACAGACCGTCCCTTTAAATATCCCTAGAGTAAATATGACAGACCGTCCCTTTAAATATCCACACTGTAAATATTACAGACCGTCCCTTTAAATATCCTCACTGTAAATATTACAGACCGTCCCTTTAAATATCCACACTGTAAATATTAAACAGTCCCTTTAAATATCCTCACTGTAAATATTACAGACCGTCCCTTTAAATATCCACACTGTAAATATTAAACAGTCCCTTTAAATATCCACACTGTAAATATGACAGACTGTCCCTTTAAATATCCTCACTGTAACTATTAAACCGTCCCTTTAAATATCCACAATGTAAATATGACAGACCGTCCCTTTAAATATCCACACTGTAAATATGAAAGACTGTCCCTTTAAATATCCTCACTGTAAATATTAAACCGTCCCTTAAATATCCCTAGAGTAAATATGACAGACCGTCCCTTTAAATATCCACACTGTAAATATTACAGACCGTCTCTTTAAATATCCTCACTGTAAATATTACAGACCGTCCCTTTAAATATCCAAACTGTAAATATTAAACAGTCCCTTTAAATATCCACACTGTAAATATGACAGACTGTCCCTTTAAATATCCTCACTGTAACTATTAAACCGTCTGTTTAAATATCCACAATGTAAATATGACAGACCGTCCCTTTAAATATCCACACTGTAAATATGACAGACTGTCCCTTTAAATATCCTCACTGTAAATATTACAGACTGTCCCTTTAAATATCCCTAGAGTCAATATGACAGACCGTCCCTTTAAATATCCACACTGTAAATATTACAGACCGTCCCTTTAAATATCCTCACTGTAAATATTAACCTGTTCCTTTAAATATCCTCACTGTAAATATTAAACTGTCCCTTTAAATATCCACAATGTAAATATGACAGACCGTCCCTTTAAATATCCACACTGTAAATATTACAGACCGTCCCTTTAAATATCCTCACTGTAAATATTAAACTGTCCCTTTAAATATCATCACTGTAAATATGACAGACTGTCCCTTTAAATATCCTAACTGTAAATATTAAACCGTCCCTTTAAATATCCCTAGAGTAAATATGACAGACCGTCCCTTTAAATATCCACACTGTAAATATTACAGACCGTCCCTTTAAATATCCTCACTGTAAATATTACAGACTGTCCCTTTAAATATCCTCACTGTAAATAATAAACTGTCCCTTTAAATATCCTCACTGTAAATATTAAACTGTTCCTTTAAATATCCTCACTGTAAATATTAAACTGTCCCTTTAAATATCCACAACGTAAATATTACAGACCGTCCCTTTAAATATCGTAACTGCAAATATTACAGACCGTCCCTTTAAATATCCACACTGTAAATATTAAACTGTCCCTTTAAAAATCGTCATTGTAAATATTAAACTGTCCCTTTAAATATCCTCACTGTAAATATTAAACTGTCCCTTTAAATATCTTCACTGTAAATATTAAACTGTCCCTTTAAATATCAACACTATAAATATTAAACTGTCCCTTTAAATATCCTCACTGTAAATATTAAACTGTCCCTTTAAATATCCACACTGTAAATATGACAGACTGTCCCTTTAAATATCCTAACTGTAAATATTAAACCGTCCCTTTAAATATCCCTAGAGTAAATATGACAGACCGTCCCTTTAAATATCCACACTGTAAATATTACAGACCGTCCCTTTAAATATCCTCACTGTAAATAATAAACTGTCCCTTTAAATATCCTCACTGTAAATAATAAACTGTCCCTTTAAATATCCACAATGTAAATATTACAGACCCTCCCTTTAAATATCCCTAGAGTAAATATGACAGACCGTCCCTTTAAATATACACACTGTAAATATTAAACAGTCCCTTTAAATATCCACACTGTAAATTTGACAGACTGTCCCTTTAAATATCCTCACTGTAAATATTAAACAGTCCCTTTAAATATCAACACTGTAAATATGACAGACTGTCCCTTTAAATATCCACACTGTAAATATTAAACAGTCCCTTTAAAAATCTTCATTGTAAATATTAAACTGTCCCTTTAAATATCCTCACTGTAAATATTAAACTTTCCCTTTAAATATCTTCACTGTAAATATTAAATTGTCCCTTTAAATATCAACACTATAAATATTAAACTGTCCCTTTAAATATCCTCACTGTAAATGTTAAACTGTCCCTTTAAATATCCTCACTGTAAATATTACAGACTTTCCCTTTAAATATCCCATGAGTCAATATGACAGACTGTCCCTTTAAATATCCTCACTGTAAATAATAAACTGTCCCTTTAAATATCCTCACTGTAAATATTAAACTGTTCCTTTAAATATCCTCACTGTAAATATTAAACTGTCCCTTTAAATATCCACAATATAAATATTACAGACCGTCCCTTTAAATATCCTCACTGTAAATATTACAGACTGTCCCTTTAAATATCCTCACTGTAAATATTACAGACCGTACCTTTAAATATCCACATTGTAAATATTAAACAGTCCCTTTAAATATCCACACTGTAAATATGACAGACTGTCCCTTTACATATCCACACTGTAAATATTACAGACCGTCCCTTTAAATATCCTCACTGTAAATATTACAGACCGTCCCTTTAAATATACACACTGTAAATATTAAACAGTCCCTTTAAATATCCACACTGTAAATTTGACAGACTGTCCCTTTAAATATCCTCACTGTAAATATTAAACAGTCCCTTTAAATATCAACACTGTAAATATGACAGACTGTCCCTTTAAATATCCACACTGTAAATATTAAACAGTCCCTTTAAAAATCTTCATTGTAAATATTAAACTGTCCCTTTAAATATCCTCACTGTAAATATTAAACTTTCCCTTTAAATATCTTCACTGTAAATATTAAATTGTCCCTTTAAATATCAACACTATAAATATTAAACTGTCCCTTTAAATATCCTCACTGTAAATGTTAAACTGTCCCTTTAAATATCCTCACTGTAAATATTACAGACTTTCCCTTTAAATATCCCATGAGTCAATATGACAGACCGTCCCTTTAAATATCCCTAGAGTAAATATGACAGACCGTCCCTTTAAATATCCACACTGTAAATATTACAGACCGTCCCTTTAAATATCCTCACTGTAAATATTACAGACCGTCCCTTTAAATATCCACACTGTAAATATTAAACAGTCCCTTTAAATATCCTCACTGTAAATATTACAGACCGTCCCTTTAAATATCCACACTGTAAATATTAAACAGTCCCTTTAAATATCCACACTGTAAATATGACAGACTGTCCCTTTAAATATCCTCACTGTAACTATTAAACCGTCCCTTTAAATATCCACAATGTAAATATGACAGACCGTCCCTTTAAATATCCACACTGTAAATATGAAAGACTGTCCCTTTAAATATCCTCACTGTAAATATTAAACCGTCCCTTAAATATCCCTAGAGTAAATATGACAGACCGTCCCTTTAAATATCCACACTGTAAATATTACAGACCGTCTCTTTAAATATCCTCACTGTAAATATTACAGACCGTCCCTTTAAATATCCAAACTGTAAATATTAAACAGTCCCTTTAAATATCCACACTGTAAATATGACAGACTGTCCCTTTAAATATCCTCACTGTAACTATTAAACCGTCTGTTTAAATATCCACAATGTAAATATGACAGACCGTCCCTTTAAATATCCACACTGTAAATATGACAGACTGTCCCTTTAAATATCCTCACTGTAAATATTACAGACTGTCCCTTTAAATATCCCTAGAGTCAATATGACAGACCGTCCCTTTAAATATCCACACTGTAAATATTACAGACCGTCCCTTTAAATATCCTCACTGTAAATATTAACCTGTTCCTTTAAATATCCTCACTGTAAATATTAAACTGTCCCTTTAAATATCCACAATGTAAATATGACAGACCGTCCCTTTAAATATCCACACTGTAAATATTACAGACCGTCCCTTTAAATATCCTCACTGTAAATATTAAACTGTCCCTTTAAATATCATCACTGTAAATATGACAGACTGTCCCTTTAAATATCCTAACTGTAAATATTAAACCGTCCCTTTAAATATCCCTAGAGTAAATATGACAGACCGTCCCTTTAAATATCCACACTGTAAATATTACAGACCGTCCCTTTAAATATCCTCACTGTAAATATTACAGACTGTCCCTTTAAATATCCTCACTGTAAATAATAAACTGTCCCTTTAAATATCCTCACTGTAAATATTAAACTGTTCCTTTAAATATCCTCACTGTAAATATTAAACTGTCCCTTTAAATATCCACAACGTAAATATTACAGACCGTCCCTTTAAATATCGTAACTGCAAATATTACAGACCGTCCCTTTAAATATCCACACTGTAAATATTAAACTGTCCCTTTAAAAATCGTCATTGTAAATATTAAACTGTCCCTTTAAATATCCTCACTGTAAATATTAAACTGTCCCTTTAAATATCTTCACTGTAAATATTAAACTGTCCCTTTAAATATCAACACTATAAATATTAAACTGTCCCTTTAAATATCCTCACTGTAAATATTAAACTGTCCCTTTAAATATCCACACTGTAAATATGACAGACTGTCCCTTTAAATATCCTAACTGTAAATATTAAACCGTCCCTTTAAATATCCCTAGAGTAAATATGACAGACCGTCCCTTTAAATATCCACACTGTAAATATTACAGACCGTCCCTTTAAATATCCTCACTGTAAATAATAAACTGTCCCTTTAAATATCCTCACTGTAAATAATAAACTGTCCCTTTAAATATCCACAATGTAAATATTACAGACAACCCTTTAAATATCCCTAGAGTAAATATGACAGACCGTCCCTTTAAATATACACACTGTAAATATTAAACAGTCCCTTTAAATATCCACACTGTAAATTTGACAGACTGTCCCTTTAAATATCCTCACTGTAAATATTAAACAGTCCCTTTAAATATCAACACTGTAAATATGACAGACTGTCCCTTTAAATATCCACACTGTAAATATTAAACAGTCCCTTTAAAAATCTTCATTGTAAATATTAAACTGTCCCTTTAAATATCCTCACTGTAAATATTAAACTTTCCCTTTAAATATCTTCACTGTAAATATTAAATTGTCCCTTTAAATATCAACACTATAAATATTAAACTGTCCCTTTAAATATCCTCACTGTAAATGTTAAACTGTCCCTTTAAATATCCTCACTGTAAATATTACAGACTTTCCCTTTAAATATCCCATGAGTCAATATGACAGACCGTCCCTTTAAATATATCCCTAGAGTAAATATGACAGACCGTCCCTTTAAATATCCACACTGTAAATATTACAGACCGTCCCTTTAAATATCCTCACTGTAAATATTACAGACCGTCCCTTTAAATATCCACACTGTAAATATTAAACAGTCCCTTTAAATATCCTCACTGTAAATATTACAGACCGTCCCTTTAAATATCCACACTGTAAATATTAAACAGTCCCTTTAAATATCCACACTGTAAATATGACAGACTGTCGCTTTAAATATCCTCACTGTAAATATTACAGACTGTCCCTTTAAATATCCCTAGAGTCAATATGACAGACCGTCCCTTTAAATATCCACACTGTAAATATTACAGACCGTCCCTTTAAATATCCTCACTGTAAATATTACAGACCGTCCCTTTAAATATCCACACTGTAAATATTAAACAGTCCCTTTAAATATCCACACTGTAAATATGACAGACTGTCCCTTTAAATATCCTCACTGTAACTATTAAACCGTCCCTTTAAATATCCACAATGTAAATATGACAGACCGTCCCTTTAAATATCCACACTGTAAATATGACAGACTGTCCCTTTAAATATCCTCACTGTAAATATTACAGACTGTCCCTTTAAATATCCCTAGAGTCAATATGACAGACCGTCCCTTTAAATATCCACACTGTAAATATTACAGACCGTCCCTTTAAATATCCTCACTGTAAATATTAACCTGTTCCTTTAAATATCCTCACTGTAAATATTAAACTGTCCCTTTAAATATCCACAATGTAAATATGACAGACCGTCCCTTTAAATATCCACACTGTAAATATTACAGACCGTCCCTTTAAATAACCTTACTGTAAATATTAAACCGTCCCTTTAAATATCCCTAGAGTAAATATGACAGACCGTCCCTTTAAATATCCACACTGTAAATATTACAGACCGTCCCTTTAAATATCCTCACTGTAAATATTAAACTGTCCCTTTAAATATCATCACTGTAAATATGACAGACTGTCCCTTTAAATATCCTAACTGTAAATATTAAACCGTCCCTTTAAATATCCCTAGAGTAAATATGACAGACCGTCCCTTTAAATATCAACACTGTAAATATTACAGACCGTCCCTTTATATATCCTCACTGTAAATATTACAGACTGTCCCTTTAAATATCCTCACTGTAAATAATAAACTGTCCCTTTAAATATCCTCACTGTAAATATTAAACTGTTCCTTTAAATATCCTCACTGTAAATAATAAACTGTCCCTTTAAATATCCACAACGTAAATATTACAGACCGTCCCTTTAAATATCCTAACTGCAAATATTACAGACCGTCCCTTTAAATATCCACACTGTAAATATTAAACTGTCCCTTTAAAAATCGTCATTGTAAATATTTAACTGTCCCTTTAAATATCCTCACTGTAAATATTAAACTGTCCCTTTAAATATCTTCACTGTAAATATTAAACTGTCCCTTTAAATATCAACACTATAAATATTAAACTGTCCCTTTAAATATCCTCACTGTAAATATTAAACTGTCCCTTTAAATATCCACACTGTAAATAATAAACTGTCCCTTTAAATATCCTCACTGTAAATATTAAACAGTCCCTTTAAATATACTCACTGTAAATATTAAACTGTCCCTTTAAATATCCTCACTCTAAATATTAAACTGTCCCTTTAAATATCCACAATGTAAATATTAATCAGTCCCTTTAAATATCCACACTGTAAATATGACAGACTGTCCCTTTAAATATCCTAACTGTAAATATTAAACCGTCCCTTTAAATATCCCTAGAGTAAATATGACAGACCGTCCCTTTAAATATCCACACTGTAAATATTACAGACCGTCCCTTTAAATATCCTCACTGTAAATAATAAACTGTCCCTTTAAATATCCTCACTGTAAATAATAAACTGTCCCTTTAAATATCCACAATGTAAATATTACAGACCGTCCCTTTAAATATCCCTAGAGTAAATATGACAGACCGTCCCTTTAAATATCCACACTGTAAATATTACAGACCGTCCCGTTAAATATCTTCACTGTAAATATTAAACAGTCCCTTTAAATATCCTCACTGTAAATATTAAACTGTCCCTTTAAATATCCTCACTCTAAATATTAAACTGTCCCTTTAAATATCCACAATGTAAATATTAAACAGTCCCTTTAAATATCCACACTGTAAATATGACAGACTGTCCCTTTAAATATCCTAACTGTAAATATTAAACCGTCCCTTTTAAATATCCCTAGAGTAAATATGACAGACCGTCCCTTTAAATATCCACACTGTAAATATTACAGACCGTCCCTTTAAATATCCTCACTGTAAATATTACAGACTGTCCCTTTAAATATCCTCACTGTAAATAATAAACTGTCCCTTTAAATATCCTCACTGTAAATATTAAACTGTTCCTTTAAATATCCTCACTGTAAATATTAAACTGTCCCTTTAAATATCCACACTGTAAATATTACAGACCGTCCCTTTAAATATCCCTAGAGTAAATATGACAGACCGTCCCTTTAAATATCCACACTGTAAATATTACAGACCGTCCCTTTAAATATCCTCACTGTAAATATTACAGACCGTCCCTTTAAATATCCACACTGTAAATATTAAACTGTCCCTTTAAAAATCCTCATTGTAAATATTAAACTGTCCCTTTAAATATCCTCACTGTAAATATTAAACTGTCCCTTTAAATATCTTCACTGTAAATATTAAACTGTCCCTTTAAATATCAACACTATAAATATTAAACTGTCCCTTTAAATATCCTCACTGTAAATATTAAACTGTCCCTTTAAATATCCACACTGTAAATATGACAGACTGTCCCTTTAAATATCCTAACTGTAAATATTAAACCGTCCCTTTAAATATCCCTAGAGTAAATATGACAGACCGTCCCTTTAAATATCCACACTGTAAATATTACAGACCGTCCCTTTAAATATCCTCACTGTAAATAATAAACTGTCCCTTTAAATATCCTCACTGTAAATATTAAACTGTTCCTTTAAATATCCTCACTGTAAATAATAAACTGTCCCTTTAGATATCCACAATGTAAATATTACAGACCGTCCCTTTAAATATCTTCACTGTAAATATTAAACTGTCCCTTTAAATATCAACACTATAAATATTAAACGGTCCCTTTAAATATCTTCACTGTAAATATTAAACTGTCCCTTTAAATATCAACACTATAAATATTAAACGGTCCCTTTAAATATCTTCACTGTAAATATTAAACCGTCCCTTTAAATATCCCTAGAGTAAATATGACAGACCGTCCCTTTTAAATATCCACACTGTAAATATTACAGACCGTCCCTTTAAATATCCTCACTGTAAATAATAAACTGTCCCTTTAAATATCCTCACTGTAAATAATAAACTGTCCCTTTAAATATCCACAATGTAAATATTACAGACCGTCCCTTTAAATATCCACACTGTAAATATTACAGACCGTCCCGTTAAATATCTTCACTGTAAATATTAAACAGTCCCTTTAAATATCCTCACTGTAAATATTAAACTGTCCCTTTAAATATCCTCACTCTAAATATTAAACTGTCCCTTTAAATATCCACAATGTAAATATTAAACAGTCCCTTTAAATATCCACACTGTAAATATGACAGACTGTCCCTTTAAATATCCTAACTGTAAATATTAAACCTTCCCTTTAAATATCCCTAGAGTAAATATGACAGACCGTCCCTTTAAATATCCACACTGTAAATATTACAGACCGTCCCTTTAAATATCCTCACTGTAAATATTACAGACTGTCCCTTTAAATATCCTCACTGTAAATAATAAACTGTCCCTTTAAATATCCTCACTGTAAATAATAAACTGTTCCTTTAAATATCCTCACTGTAAATATTAAACTGTCCCTTTAAATATCCACAACGTAAATATTACAGACCGTCCCTTTAAATATCCCTAGAGTAAATATGACAGACCGTCCCTTTAAATATCCACACTGTAAATATTACAGACCGTCCCTTTAAATATCCTCACTGTAAATATTACAGACCGTCCCTTTAAATATCCACACTGTAAATATTAAACTGTCCCTTTAAAAATCCTCATTGTAAATATTAAACTGTCCCTTTAAATATCCTCACTGTAAATATTAAACTGTCCCTTTAAATATCAACACTATAAATATTAAACTGTCCCTTTAAATATCCTCACTGTAAATATTAAACTGTCCCTTTAAATATCCACATTGTAAATATGACAGACTGTCCCTTTAAATATCCTAACTGTAAATATTAAACCGTCCCTTTAAATATTCCTAGAGTAAATATGACAGACCGTCCCTTTAAATATCCACACTGTAAATATTACAGACCGTCCCTTTAAATATCCTCACTGTAAATAATAAACTGTCCCTTTAGATATCCACAATGTAAATATTACAGACCGTCCCTTTAAATATCTTCACTGTAAATATTAAACTGTCCCTTTAAATATCAACACTATAAATATTAAACGGTCCCTTTAAATATCTTCACTGTAAATATTAAACTGTCCCTTTAAATATCAACACTATAAATATTAAACGGTCCCTTTAAATATCTTCACTGTAAATATTAAACTGTCCCTTTAAATAATAATAATAATAATAATAATAATAATAATGAGTTCCATTTATAAAGCACTTCATATTTGAATGCAAATCCCGAAGTGCTACAATTAGTGAGCATGAACAGTATAAATAAACATTACACAACACGGTAGAATTAATTAAAAAGCAATAAAAAAATAAAAATAAATAAAAATAAAAATAAAAGGGTGATAAAAAATGTCTAGGCAAAGGCTCTTTTGAAGAGATGGGTTTTGAGGCCTTTTTTAAAAGCCTCCACGGTCTGTGGGGCTCTCATGTGGTCGGGGAGAGCATTCCACAGGCTGGGAGCAGCCGAGCAGAAGGCCCGGTCTCCCATAGTACGGAGCTTAGTCCTGGGGGGTTTGAGGAAATTGGAGTTGCTGGAACGGGTGGTCCGCAAGGAGGTAAGGGGGGTGAGGAGTTCCTTGAGGTAGGGAGGGGCAGTTCCATGGACACACTGGTGGGTGAGGACGGAGACCTTGAATTCGATCCTCAGTTCCACGGGTAGCCAGTGTAGTGCTTTAAGGATGGGGGTGATGTGATCATATTTGCGCACCCTCATCAGGATCCTAGCAGCGCTGTTCTGGATGTATTGGAGCTTCTGGATGCTTTTGTTAGGGATCCCGATGAGGAGTGCATTGCAGTAATCCAGCCTGGAGGAGACAAAGGCATGGACCAGCTTTTCGGCATCAGACAGAGTGAGTGTGGGGCGGAGTTTGGCGATGTTCCTGAGGTGGTAAAAGGAGTTCTTGCACAGCTGTTTAATGTGGGGCTCAAAGGTCAGATGGGCGTCCATTTTAACACCCAGGTTGGTGACTATTGAGGAGAGGGTAATGTCCTGGCCGGAGAAGGTGATGGTGGTGATGGTGGAGGACCGAACCTGGTGTGGGGTGCCAACTATAATGGCTTCGGTCTTGGAGCTGTTGAGTTTCAGGAAGTTTTGCTTCATCCACGCCTGTATCTCCTCCAGGCAGGCAGTGAGTGTGGGTGAAGGCAGGGCTGCAGAGGAGGTAGGGTTGATCCTGAGGTACAGTTGGGTGTCATCAGCGTAACAATGGAATGATACTCCATGTCGGCTGATGATAGAGCCAAGGGGGAGCATGTAGAGTGTGAAGAGGGTGGGGCCGAGAACTGATCCTTGAGGGACACCACAGGTGATGTTGTGGGTACCCGACTCTGCCTCGCCCAAGGAGACGTACTCTGTTCTCCCGGTGAGGTAAGATCTGAACCAGTCAAGGGGAGAGTCAGAGAGTCCGATGGTGGAGTGCAGACGATGGAGGAGGATGCCGTGATCGACGGTGTCGAAAGCTGCAGTGAGATCGAGGAGGATGAGGAGAGAGGGAGAGCCAGCATCAGCCGTCATCAGCAGGTCATTGGTGACCCTGACCAGGGCAGTTTCTGTGCTGTGGCCTGAGCGGAAACCAGACTGGAACTTCTCAAATAAGTTGTTGGAGTTTAGGTGGTCCTGGAGCTGAGCAGCAACTAGTTTTTCCAGCACTTTAGATAGAAAAGGAAGGTTGGAAATGGGTCTGTAGTTAGCTAGCACTCCCGGGTCAAGGGAGGGTTTTTTGAGATGAGGTTTGATGACAGCGGTTTTTAGGGCAGAGGGGACATGGCCAGCCTGGAGTGAGAGGTTTACAATCTTAGTGATCATGGGGCTCATGGAACAGATGTACGATTTTACAAGAGCTGACGGAAGGGGGTCCAGGACACAGGTGGAGGGCTTCATCCTCCTAACGATGCCCTCAACCTCTCGCTGAGATATTTAAATATCCTCACTGTAAATATTAAACTGTCCCTTTAAATATCCACACTGTAAATAAGACAGACTGTCCCTTTAAATATCCTCACTGTAAATATTAAACCGTCCCTTTAAATATCCCTAGAGTAAATATGACAGACCGTCCCTTTAAATATCCACACTGTAAATATTACAGACCGTCCCTTTAAATATCCTCACTTTAAACATTAAACTGTCCCTTTAAATATCCTCACTGTAAATATTAAACCGTCCCTTTAAATATCCTCACTGTAAATATTAAACTGTCCCTTTAAATATCTACAATGTAAATATTAAACTGTCCCTTTAAATATCCCCAGAGTAAATATGACAGACTGTCCCTTTAAATATCCTCACTGTAAATATTACAGACCGTCCCTTTAAATAACCTCACTGTAAATATTAAACTGTCCCTTTAAATATCCTCACTGTAAATATTAAACTGTCCCTTTAAATATCATCACTATAAATATTAAACTGTCCCTTTAAATATCCTCACTGTAAATATTAAACTGTCCCTTTAAATATCCTCACTGTAAATATGAAAGACTGTCCCTTTAAATATCCTCACTGTAAATATTAAACAGTCCCTTTAAATATCCACACTGTAAATATGACAGACTGTCCCTTTAAATATCCTCACTGTAAATATTAAACCGTCCCTTTAAATATCCACACTGTAAATATTACAGATCGTCCCTTTAAATATCCTCACTGTAAATATTAAACTGTCCCTTTAAATATCATTTTAAATATGACAGTCTGTCCCTTTAAATATCATCACTGTAAATATTTAACAGTCCCTTTAAATATCCACACTGTAAATATGACAGACTGTGCCTTTAAATATCCTCACTGTAAATATTAAACTGTCCCTTTAAATATCCACAATGTAAATATTAATCTGTCCCTTTAAATATCCTCACTGTAAATATTAAACTATCCCTTTAAATATCCTCACTTTAAATATTACAGACCGTCCCTTTAAATATCCTCACTGTAAATATTAAACCGTTCCTTTAAATATCCTCACTGTAAATATTACATTACATTGCATTTAGCTGACGCTTTTATCCAAAGCGACTTACAATAAGTACATTCGACTAGGAAGACACAACCTTGAAGAAAACAGAATCATATAAGAACATCAGGTTTCAAAGAGCCAATCGTTTCAAGTGCTGCTCAACTGGCTTTAGATAAGCCAGCCCTTTATTAGTATATAAGTGTTCTGTTAGCAGTTCTTTGTTAGTCATTCTATCGCTCGAGGTGGAGTCGAAAGAGATGAGTTTCAGTCTGGAAGGTGTGTAAGCTTTCTGCGGTCCTGATTTCAATGGGGAGCTCGTTCCACCATCTTGGAGCCAGGACAGCAAACCCACGTGTTTCTGCTGATGGGAACTTGGGTCCCCCTCGCAGCGCGGGTGCAGCGAGCCGTTTGGCTGATGCAGAGCGGAGTGCACGTGCTGGGGTGTACGGTTTAACCATGTCCTGGATGTAGGAAGGGCCAGATCCATTCACAGCATGGTACGCAAGTACCAGTGTCTTGAAGTGAATATTACAGACCGTCCCTTTAAATATCCTCACTGTAAATATTAAACTGTCCTTTTAAATATCCACACTGTAAATATGACAGACTGTCCCTTTAAATATCCCCAGAGTAAATATGACAGACTGTGCCTTTAAATATCCTCACTGTAAATATTAAACTGTCCCTTTAAATATCCTCACTGTAAATATTAAACTGTCCCTTTAAATATCCTCACTGTAAATATTAAACTATCCCTTTAAATATCCTCACTTTAAATATTACAGACCGTCCCTTTAAATATCCTGTGTGTGTGTGTGTGTGTGTGTGTGTGTGTGTGTGTGTGTGTGTGTGTGTGTGTGTGTGTGTGTGTGTGTGTGTGTGTGTGTGTGTGTGTGTGTGTGTGTGTGTGTGTGTGTGTGTGTGTGTGTGTGTGTGTGTGTGTGTGTGTGTGTGTGTGTGTGTGTGTGTGTGTGTGTGTGTGTGTGTGTGTGTGTGTGTGTGTAGGTTATTCAGTGACCCAGGCTCGTGGTCTCCTCTCACAGGAAGATGAAACGATAGTAACAGGTGACTCACTCTTATAGTACTTCTTTGTGTACTTCAGGAGCCCCTAAATACAGTAGGATATTACAGTGTTGCTGTGTGTACTTCAGGAGCCCCTAAATACAGTAGGATATTACAGTGTTGCTGTGTGTACTTCAGGAGCCCCTAAGGACAGTAGGATATTACAGTGTTGTTGCTGTGTGTACTTCAGGAGCTCCTAAGGACAGTATGATATTACAATAGCCTCATCCCAATACCCCTCCTCGACTCCTCTCTTCCCCTCCTCCGGGACTTGACCCGGAAATCGATCAAGACACGCCATTTTGAAGGACGTCCCAATTGCTGAAATGCACACGGAGGAGTCGAGGAGGGGTGAGGGAGGAGACGAAAGGGAGGATACACGCGAGCAGACTACGCGGAAGTGTTTCACTACTCGCGTATGAAAGCCCCGCCCCCACCTTCACAGCTGGTCGGTTTTAACAGAGGAAACCCGCCAACTGGAAGATGAGTGGAAAAGCGTCACATAAATGTCTCAGTGCTCGCAGCTCCGTGGGAATTATTATGTGCAATTCATTTCTAAAAGGCTTCACATTACTATCATTATATTTTTATTTAAATGTAGGCTACATTTTACACCACAACGGAACACAAAAGCAGGACCAACCATCACACATTGCATTCCTTGACTAACAAGAGAAAGATTCATTAATTGAAATACATATTGAACCACCAATGGGCCGGCTCTAAGGTTCTCCAGTTCAGCCCGATGAGAGGGAGACAGCTGTGCACACGGCTTCATTAACAGACGTCTTTAAGAGTGACGTTTGAGTGAACGAGGACGTCCCAATTAATACCTGAGGACTCCTCTGTCCTCGTGTCTGTCGCTCGCATCTTACGGAGGCGGAGCTAAGACGCAAGGAAGGGATACGAGTGAGGGAAAGGAGTCGTCGAGGAGGGGTATTGGGATGAGGCTAGTGTTTCTGTGTGTACTTCAGGAGCCCCTAAGGACAGTAGGATATTACATTGTTGTTGCTGTGTGTACTTCAGGCCCCCCTAAGGACAGTAGGATATTACAGGGTTGTTGCTGTGTGTACTTCAGGCCCCCCTAAGGACAGTAGGATATTACAGGGTTGTTGCTGTGTGTACTTCAGGCCCCCAAAGGACAGTAGGATATTACAGTGTTGTTGCTGTGTGTACTTCAGGAGCCCCTAAGGACAGTAGGATATTACCTGGTTGTTGCTCTGTGTACTTCAGGGCCCCTAAGGACAGTAGGATATTACAGGGTTGTTGCTGTGTGTACTTCAGGGCCCCCAAAGGACAGTAGGATATTACAGTGTTGTTGCTGTGTGTACTTCAGGAGCCCCTAAGGACAGTAGGATATTACAGGGTTGTTGCTCTGTGTACTTCAGGGCCCCCTAAGGACAGTAGGATATTACAGGGTTGTTGCTGTGTGTACTTCAGGGCCCCCTAAGGACAGTAGGATATTACAGTGTTGTTGCTGTGTGTACTTCAGGGGCCTCTAAGGACAGTAGGATGTTAGTGTTGCTGTGTGTACTTCATGGGACCCTAAGGTCAGTAGGATATCACAGGGTTGTTGCTCTGTGTACTTAAGGGCCCCCTAAGGACAGTAGGATATTACAGTGTTCTTGCTGTGTGTACTTCTGGGCCCCCTAAGGACAGTAGGATATTACAGTGTTCTTGCTGTGTGTACTTCAGGGGCCCCTAAGGACAGTAGGGAAGACGCCCGCGGCTCTGTGCTTCTGGCAGTGAAGCGCTCTGATAAACTGCTGACTCAGCAGACGCTGCGTGGCCATCAGACCGGATCCTTTTACGGGAACGCCGTCGCCACCGCGGACATCAACAATGACGGGTAATTGTGTACAAATATATATATAATAATATGTATCTATATGTTATATAGCATGCACTTCCTGCAGGGTTGTGTTGTTGCTCAGTAGGCTATCTTGTTGTTATTGATGATGTGTTGCCCACTAGCAGGGACTCAGAGGGGAGGGGGGGGTTTAATGGGATCTTCTGGTCCGTATAGAGACTCAAAGGGGGAAGGGATATATATATATGATATATTATGATATTTGTAGTGACCACGATATCCATTTGTTTTTCGTCCTTTGTTTGTGATTCACTCGTGGTGACCAACGAATAGACGCTTGTAGTTTGAGAGAAAAAATATAAAGGTCCAGATGCGATTGAAAAGTCCGTCCATCCTCCATCTTCTCCACTTATCCGTGGTCGGGTCTCGGGGGTAGCAGTTCCAGCAGAGAGCTCCAAACTTCCTTTTCCCTGGCGACATCAACCAGCTCTGACTGGGGGATCCCAAGGCGCTCCCAGGCCAGAAGAGATATAATCCCTCCACCTGGTCCTAGGTCTACCCCTTGGTCTCTTCCCAGCTGGACGTGCCTGGAACACCTCCCTAGGGAGGCGCCCAGGTGGCATCCTAACTAGGTGCCCGAACCACCTCAACTGGCTCCTTTCGACGCGAAGGAGGAGCGGCTCAACTCCGAGTCCCTCCCTGATGACCGAACTTCTCACCTTATCCCTAAGGGAGACGCCAGCCACCCGGCGGAGGAAACCCATCTCGGCCGCTTGTATCCGCGATCTCGTTCTTTCGGTCGTGACCCATCCTTCATGACCGTAGGTGAGGGTAGGAACGAACATGGCCCGGTAGACAGAGAGCTTTGCCTTCTGGCTCAGCTCCCTTTTCGTCACACGGTGCGGAAAAGCGACTGCAGTACCGCTCCCGCTGCTCCGATCCTCCGGCCCATCTCACGCTCCATTGTTCCCTCACTCGAGAACAAGACCCCGAGATACTTGAACTCCTTCACTTGGGGTAAGGACTCATTCTCTACTTGGAGTGGACAGTCCATCGGTTTCCTGCAGAGGACCATGGCCTCAGATTTGGAGGTGCTGATCCTCATCCCAGCCGCTTCACACTCGGTGGTGAACCGATCCAGTGAGTGCTGAAGGTCTCAGACCGATGAAGCCATCAGAACCACATCATCTGCAGAGAGCAGTGGTCCTTAGTCCACCGAACTGCAGACCCCCCCCCCCCCACGACACTGCAGACCCCCCCCCCCCACGACTACGCCTCGAAATCCGATCCATGTATATTACAAAACAGGATTGGTGACAAAGCGCAGCCCTGGCGGAGGCCAACCCTCACCGGAAATGGGTCCGACTTACTGCCGAGGACCCGGACACAGCTCTCGCTTTGGAGTACAGAGATAGGATGGCCCTGAGTAGAGACCCCCTCACCCCATACTCCCGCAGCACCTCCCACTAGTAACTCCCTGGGAACTCGGTCATACGCCTTCTCCAAGTCTACAAAACACATGTAGACCGGATAAGCGTACTCCCAGGCCCCCTCCAGGATCCTTGCGAGAGTAAAAAGCTGATCCGTCGTTCCACGACCAGGACGGAATCCGCATTGTTCCTCCTCAATCCGAGGTTCGACAATCGGCCTGACCCTCCTTTCAAGTACCTTGGAGTAAACGTTCCCGGGGAGGCTGAGTAGTGTGATGCCTCTGTAATTGGCACACACCCTCTGATCCCCCTTTTTGAAAAGGGGAACCTCCCCCCCGGTCTGCCACTCCTTCGGTACCGTTTCCGACTTCCACGCAACGTTGATGAGACCTGTCAACCATGACAGTCCCTCAACACCCAGAGCCTTCAGCATCTCCGGGCGGATCTCATCCCCCCCCGGGGCTTTGCCACTGTGGAGCTGTTTGACGACCTCAGTGACCTCTCACCGGGAGATTGGTGTTGATCCCCCGTCATACTCCAGCTCTGCCTCTAGCATAGAGGGCGGAGTGTCGGGTTCAGGAGTTCCTCAAAGTGTTCCTTCCAACGCCCTAACACTCCATCAGTTGAGGTCAACAACGTCCCATCCTTACTGTACACAGCTTGGATGGTTCCCTGCTTCCCCCTCCTGAGGTGTCGGACAGTTTTCCAGAACAACTTTGGTGCCGCCCGAAAGTCCTTCTCCATGTCTTCTCCGAACTTCTCCCACACCCGCTGCTTTGCCTCGGCCACGGATGAGGCTGCTGCCCTTCGGGCCTGTCGGTACCTTGCAACTGCCTCGGGAGTCCCCCGGGATAACAAATCCCTGAAGGCCTCCTTCTTCAGTCGGACGGCTTCCCTGACCACCGGTGTCCACCAGGAGGTTCGAGGGTTACCGCCCCTTGAGGCACCTAGGACCTTGAGACCACAGCTCCCCACCGCGGCTTCGGCAATAGAGGCTTTGAACACCGACCACTCTGGTTCAATGTCCCCAACCTCCACAGGAATGCCCGAAAAGCTCCGCCGGAGGTGCGAGTTGAAGGCCTCCTGAACTTGGGCCTCCTCCAGACGTTCCCAGTTCACCCGAACTACACGTTTGGGCTTCCCAGGTCTATCCAGAGGCTTCCCCCGCCACTCGACCCAACTCACCACCAGATGGTGATCAGTTGACAACTCCGCCCCTCTCTTTACCCGAGTGTCCAAAACATACGGCCTCAGGTCCGATGATACGATAACGAAATCGATCATGGACCTTCTTAACGCTGCACCTCCCGCACAAGCTCCGGCTCCTTCCCCCCCAGAGAGGTGACGTTCCACGTCCCCAAAGCCAGCTTCTGCCGCCCGGGTCTGGTCCGTCGAGACCCTCCGCTTTCACTGCCACCCTTCTGGCAGTGCACCCGACCCCATCGCTGTTTCCCGTAGGTGGTGGGCCCGCGGGACGGAGAAGCGGAGGTGTTGCCCACGTTGCCTTTTCGGGCTGGGCCCGGCCGGGCTCCGTGGCAAGCCCGGCCACCAGACGCTCGCCGACGAGTCCTCCTTCTGGGCGATTGAAAAGTAAGATAGTTTATTCCAAAAAAGGCAAAAATAAATAAACGTTTTTAAACAAACTATTTCTCCTATAAACTGATATTTCAATGTTAAAGGCAGAAGAACCAAGCTGTGACGCTCCCAACCAGCGAGGTCTAAAAACCGTGTGCTTCAGTCAGCCACACCAGTAGGCTGCAGCACCTCGACCTGCAGAGGAACGCACTCAAAATAAATATAAATAATATACACCACAGAATCTCAGGTTATGTACTGTAAAAAGATAAGATACTACAATCTAAGGAAATGGGTCCTACAATATTCTATGATCGATGATGTGATCGATGATGTGATCGATGATGTGATCGATGATGTAATCGATGATGTGATATGAACGATAAGTGCAACACGTCTTTCCTGCAACGGCAGCTTTTCTGTGTTTCCTTTCTCCTGTGATATGACTTGATCGCTTTAAACTCCGCACACTGAGCTCTGATTGGTCAGCAGGCGGTGCCTTCACTGAGTTGATCTCTCAGCCTGCAACCTAGCCTGCTCCGGAGCAGGTGTAACGGTCTCAACCGTAAGCGACTGTTATCGATCAGGAAACATCGAGGCATCTCGGTGTCTTTTCATTTATTCTGAGAACTAAAACAACATTCTCTTCACATCCGCGTTGCACATCTTTACAAAAGAAAAGAAAGAAAAGTCAGAAAGTGTTGTCATGTAAACAAAGAAAATGACGCAGATCGCGTCTCTTTCCCGCCAAAACCACACCGTAAAAATCACTGAAAAATACCATTTCTAAAGATGGGAACTTAACAAAGACAGGTGACGCTTACCAACACACATCACGTTCATAACCTCACACAGCCGGTTTAAAACAACTGTAATGAACGAGAACACCATGCTAGCACGGCTTGCCTTCAGCGCTCACTTCCTGTGAGGGGAAAGCGGAAATGACATGCAGGAAGTAGAAAACGATGTGCAACGGGAAAGTGTTCCCACTAGAAACAATACTTAAAAATATTAAAAGGAAACAATCTCATTGAAATAAAATTCACAACCTTTTGTAAATCGTAATTTATAACTAATAATTATGTATACACATGTTTAACTCTGTTACACCGGCTAGCCGCTCAGCATCAGTTACCATGGAGATCTAGCCCGCTAAAAAGAGAACCAGCGTCGTAGGACCGGAAACCCAGAGTTTTCCCTGAAGTTACCTCGCGAAGAGAACATCCGGCTTCGTAGTACAGATCTAATCAAGTTTCATTTATAAACGATGTCTGGTGGAGCCAAAGTGCTGTGCGTATAATAAACACTAGCCCTCTGTCCTCAGACCCTCTGTCCTCAGACCCTCTGTCCTCAGACCCTCTGTCCTCAGACCCTCCGTCCTCAGACCCTCCGTCCTCAGACCCTCTGTCCTCAGACCCTCTGTCCTCAGACCCTCCGTCCTCAGACTTTCTGTCCTCAGACTTTCTGTCCTTAGAACCTCTGTCCTCAGACCCTCTGTCCTCAGACCCTCTGTCCTTAGACCCTCTGTCCTCAGACCCTCTGTCCTCAGACCCTCTGTCCTCAGACCCTCCGTCCTCAGACCCTCTGTCCTCAGACCCTCTGTCCTTAGACCCTCTGTCCTTAGACCCTCTGTCCTCAGACCCTCTGTCCTTAGACCCTCTGTCCTTAGACCCTCTGTCCTCAAACCCTCTGTCCTCAGACCCTCTGTCCTCAGACCCTCTGTCTTCAGACTTTCTGTCCTTAGACCCTCTGTCCTCAGACCCTCTGTCCTCAGACCCTCTGTCCTCAGACCCTCTGTCCTTAGACCCTCTGTCCTTAGACCCTCTGTCATCAGACCCTCTGTCCTTAGACCCTCTGTCCTCAGACCCTCTGTCCTTAGACCCTCTGTCCTTAGACCCTCTGTCATCAGACCCTCTGTCCTTAGACCCTCTGTCCTCAGACCCTCTGTCCTTAGACCCTCTGTCCTTAGACCCTCTGTCCTTAGACCCTCTGTCATCAGACCCTCTGTCCTTAGACCCTCACATCCTAGTACAGGCCTCAGGTGGTTGTGTTGTTGATGATTGTTGTTGTTCTTGTCCCAGATGGAGTGACCTGCTGGTCGGCGCCCCCTACTTCTTCCAGAGAGACCCCGAGGTGGGGGGGGCTGTCTACGTGTACCTGAACAGAGGGGGGGGGTTTGATCCAGAGCCCAGCCTCGTGCTGATTGGTCCTCAGGGCTCAGGGTTCGGGATCTCAGTGAGCAGCGCCGGAGACCTGGACCAGGACGGGTTCACAGGTGAGGGGGTGATTATAGAGGGGGGGTTCACAGGTGAGGGGGGGAGGGGGAGTACAGGTGAGGCGGGATTTTAGACGGGGGGCTACAGCTGGGGGGGCATTCACAGATAAGGTGGGGGTACAGGTGTGGGGGGGACAAATAATGATGATGATGATGATGATGATGATGATGATGATGATGATGATGATGATGATGATGATGGTGGTGGTGGTGGTGGTGGTGGTGGTGGTGGTGGTGATGATGATGATGATGATGATGATGATGATGATGATGATGATGATGATGATGATGATGATGATGATGATGATGATGAGTGGATTTGCGTAAAAAAATTGTTTTCCGGGGTTCGGGTGTTTTGTTTGATTTTAAATAAACAAAGTCTTGGCTTTCAGAATATTAAACTTGTTTCGGCAAATTCAGATGATAAATACAGCTTTGAAGCTTCGGCATAATTACAAGCGGAGAGCGGAGTAACTTGACGTCACAGCAGGCACAACAACAGCCGGTGTTTCTCCTGAGAGGTTTCCCCGCGAAACAATCACAATACACACAAACGCAAAATTACACAAACACACACACACACACACACACACACACACACTCACACGCGAGCTTCCAGTAATCCAAACGAAAATATCTTCCCTCCGTAGCATTTTGATCATTTGCTGATAACCAATCAGATCGATGGATTCCAGAGAGAGGACACTTTGAAGGCCTTTTTCTCAAAATGATGACTCGGTGACAGTCATTATATAATGTGACAGATTTCGCTTAATATTTGGAGAACAACAACAACATGATATCATCAGAAAGCTTTCCAGCAGTGGATACAACTCAAAATGTATCTTCGAGTCAATGCGACTGATTTCGATAGAGCAGGTCACATATAATGATGATATATTTAAGCAATAGCTCACTTCAGGCCGTATATGGTATATATATATATATGGTCATTATATCACAGTTAAGGGCGTGGCCAACCCCCTTAGCTCAATCAATCAATCAATCAATCAATCATCAATGTTTATTTATAGCCCAATATCACAAATGTTACATTTGTCTCAGTGGACTTCACAGTTTGACATTACATTACGACACCCTCTGTCCTCAGACCCTCTGTCCTTAGACCCTCTGTCCTTAGACCCTCTGTCCTTAGACCCTCTGTCCTCAGACCCTCTGTCCTTATACCCTCTGTCCTCAGACCCTCTGTCCTCAGACCCTCTGTCCTCAGACCCTCTGTCCTTAGACCCTCTGTCCTTAGACCCTCACATCGTACAAAGAAACACTTCCGGAGAAAACCCACAGTTTAAGGGAACATGGAGAAACCTCAGGGAGAGCAACAGAGGAGGGATGCCTCTCCAGGACGGACAGACTGCAATAGATGCCGTGTGTAAATTGAAAAGATAATTCATTTGCAACATAGGTAGTCCAGATGTTTGGAAATGCATGTGTGTATAATAGGAAGATGAATCAACAAGGATATCCATCCAGGACCTATGATCCAGGACCACAGCCACGACTCAAGATCCAGCGCTCGCGATCCAGGACACAGGACCGCAGGATCATCCATGACTCCGATCCCGGCGTATACAGACACCAAAGAGAAAGACATGTGGGGAAGCTGGGTTAATGGAACATGAGAGGACACAGGTACAGACAGAGAGAAGGAAGAAGCAAGATGTCCCCATGAGAGGACACAGGTACAGACAGAGAGAAGGAAGAAGTAAGATGTCCCCATGAGAGGACACAGGTACAGACAGAGAGAAGGAAGAAGTGAGATGTCCCCATGAGAGGACACAGGTACAGACAGAGAGAAGGAAGAAGTAAGATGTCCCCCGACCCCGACAGACTAAGCCTATATCAGCAAAACTAGGGGCTGAATCTAATCAGCCCTAACTATAAGCTTTATCACAAAGGAAGGTCTTCAGCGCACTCTTAAAAACGGATAGGGTGTCTGCCGCCCGAACACAAACTGGAAGCTGATTCCACAAATGTGGAGCTTGATAAGAAAAGGCTCTGGCTCCCATTGTACTTTCAGAGACTCTAGGAACAACCAACAACCCTGCATTCTTGGAACGCAATGCCCTAGTAGGACAGTAGGGTATAATGAGTTCTTTAAGGTAAGATGGCGCCTGCCCATTAAGGGCTTTGTAGGCGAGAAGAAGAACTTTAAATTCTATCCTGTGTTCTATAGGGAGCCAGTGTAAGGCAGCCAGAACAGGAGTCATGTGGTCCCTTCTCCTAACTCTGGTTAGTACACGAGCTGCAGCATTTTGAATCAGCTGAAGCCACTTGATTGACTTCTTGGTACTCCCTGATAGTAAAGAGTTACAATAATCCAGCCTAGAAGTAACAAATGCATGGACTAGTTTCTCTGCATCGCTTTGAGGCAAGATATGCCTGATCTCTGCAATGTTACGTAGATGGAAGTAGGCGGTCCTTGAGATGGATTTTATGTGGGCGTTAAAGGATAAATCCTGATCAAATATAACACCAAGATTCCGTACAGTCTCACTGGAGGCCAAATTAATGCCATCCATAGTTAGTATATCTTTAGATAGTTTGTTTCGTAGATTCTTCGGGCCGAGTACAATAACTTCAGTTTTGGTCGTGTTTAACATCAAAAAGTTTAAGGTCATCCACGTTTTTAAGTCCTTAAGGCAGTCATGAATTTTATTTAGATGATTAATTTCATCAGGCTTGATTGATAAATATAGTTGAGTATCATCCGCATAACAATGAAAGTTTACAGAATGATTCCTTATAATATTGCCTAACGGAAGCATATATAATGTGAACAGAATAGGTCCGAGCACTGAGCCCTGTGGCACTCCATGGCTAACTTTGGTTTGCGTGGAAGATTCATCGTTAACACGTACAAACTGAGAGCGTTCAGATAGATAGGACCTAAACCAGCCTAAAGCAGTTCCCTGTATGCCAACTAAGTGCTCTAGTCTTTGCAATAACAATAGCTGTGATATAATGAGCATATATCACGGCCTGAAGTGAGCTATTGCTTTAATAAAACGGTTACCAAGTGTGGCAATATGAAAGAAAAATACACACTCTAATTTAAACGTGTTCAAAATAAAATAGTCCCTCCGTTGCCTTCTGCACAAAACATAGTCCGAGGTGGTTGCTATGCAACAACACTAACAGCTAGCAAACATATTAGACCATTATTATTTAGCTATTTATTTACATTCAAGTGTTTGTTGTCGTTTATTGTGCAGCCACTGAAAACCTGTGCAGCATCAGTAGCATGCTTACGAGGTCACTTGTATAGGTTGAGGTTGTTCTGGCTGCTGCTCGGCGTGGTGAGAATATTGCTCCACTTTCTCCGGTCCCCGACTTGGGCTTCCAGCAGCTCTGGAGAGAGCTTTCGCACCTGTGGCCACTAACGCTCATCATGTCTCTGCTTTGTTTCAAGACCCGTCAGAAAGCTTTTGAATGGAGGTCCTTCTCCAGTTGGTCTGCCTGCTCTTCACGCAGCTCTGCATGTCGTTGTTTAGGTGCTCTCTGGAGGCACTGCTCAGTCCACTCCTCCACAGTGATACCCCCCCCGGAGGTCGAAGTTAAGTAAGGGACAATGTGCAGCGAGGCGGTCATTGTGGTAACAGAACACCCGACAGGCAGATCAGAAACAGTCCGTTGTTACTGTTTGAACTGACGTAGCAACGGTAGCAGGAACGGCTTCGATAGCGTTTTTGAGGACATCTTTGATTACAGATTTGAAAACATCGCTGCTTGCTTTAAAAGTAGCACACTGCATGATGTCAGACCTTGGAGAGTATCTCGATGTCCTGCCCTGATGCCAGAGGAACTGCTCACTGAATATGTGTCGCCGTCTGATGTCTATGTCTGGACCGCTGCGTGACAAGGAGGGGTTCTGCCCGTTACTTCTCCGCTGCTTTCTTGCCCCAGTTATAAAAGCGAACTACATGCAGTTCGCTTTTATAACTGTATTCAGTTACGTGGACCGGACTTCTTTCTGCAGAGTCCTTCTGTAACGGGTCACAACCGTAAGCGAACTGTGATCGATCAGGAAACAACAGCGAGGCATCTTTGTGTCTTTTCATTTATTCTGAGAACAAAAACCATATTCTCTTCACATCCGCGTTGCACATCTTACAAAAGAAAAGGACAGGTTAGTAATATACCCACATTGACACTTAACAACTTACATCACTTTCATAAACGTAAACAGCCGGTTTAACACGCAACATTGTAAGGAACTCGAACACCATTCCGAGCACAGCTTACCTTCAGTGCTCACTGGCACTGCCCGATCTGCAGTGCGCATGTGCGAGATGGTCCGCCAGATTGGACAACTCCGTACAGCAACCCAGGAAGGACACTTGACACGGTGGCTTTTAGCAAAGCTCAAAAGGAAAACTGGAGAGAGATGAGTTCTTGTTGTTACAACGTGACTTCACTATTTAACAACTCTTTTCATTGGGTTCTTTTATTTGGGGTTCAGTACGTCGTCAGAATAAGTGAGGAATGGATTTAACTTCTGTAGGTAGAATCCCCTGACTGCACGTCGCTGATATATTATGATGATATAGCAGGAAAACAGAGCTCATGGCTGTGGCACCCAAGGCCCTGCTCCAGAAGGTTGGTGACTTGATCCTCGAGGTCGACGTCTGCTCCGTCTCCCCATCTCCTGAAGCCTGAAACCTGGGTGTCATCCTCGACTCCACTCTCTCCTTCCACTCCCACGGCAAGTCTGTGACCAAATCGGCCTTTTTCCATCTAAGGAACATCGCAAGACTCCGACCGTCACTCTCGGAGTCGGTTGCCGAAACCCTAGTCCATGCGTTTGTCACCTCCCGCTTGGACGACTGCAATGGCGTCCTGTTCGGGGTTCCCAACACAACCCGGACCGGCTCCAGTATGTCCCAAGCTGTAATGCTCGGGTCCTCACGCACACAAAGCCGTGGCAGCACATCACTCCCACCCTCATCCACCTCCACTGGCTGCCGGTCAAGTCCCGCATAACCTACAAAGTCCTCCTCCTCGCCTACAAGTCCCTCCATGCCCCCCAGTACCTATCGGACATCCTTCGCCCACATGCCCCACCCCGGAACCTGCGGTCCTCAGACTCTGGCCTGCTCACCACCCCCCGCACCAAACTGCGAACCTTCGGGGACAGAGCCTTCAGCGTGGCAGCCCCCCCCCCCCTCTGGAACGCTCTCCCTGCGGAGATCCGCAACATCCCCACGCTCGACGCCTTCAAAGGGCCCTCAAGTCCCATCTGTTCATCAAGGCCTCTGGCCCCGAATCCATGTGTTGTTTTTGTATGTCTGGTCGTCTGATTGCCTTTTGTTTTGTTATGTTTGTTTTGCCCTGTTCTTCCTTTAAAGCGACCTTGGGTCCCAGGAGAGGCGCTATATAAATCCAAGCTATTATTATTATTATTATTATTATTATGATAATGAGCATATATGATGATATTTGATAATGAGCATATATGATGATGATATTTGATGATGATATTTGATGATGATATATGATGATATTTGATGATGATATATGATAATGATATATATGATGATATATGATGATGATATATGATAATGATATATGATGATGATATATGATGATGATATATGATGATGATATATGATAATGATATATGATGATATATGATGATGATATGATGATGATGATATATGATAGATATATGATGATGATGATATATGATTGATATATGCTGATGATATTTGATGATGTATCTGAATAGATGATGCTATTGATGATATTTGGATGATATTTGATGATGATATTTGATGATGCTATATGCTAATGATAGATATGCTGATATGATGCATATTTGGTGATGATTTTGATGCTGATTTTGATGAGATGCTCTTTGCTGATGCTGCTGCTCATGCTCTGCTGCTGCTCTCTGCTCCTGCTCTCTGCTGCTGCGCTTTGCTGCTCTCTATGCTGCTGCTCTTTGGTGCTGCTCTTTGCTGCTGCTCTTTGCTGCTGCTCTGCTGCTGCTCTCTGCTGCTGCTCTGCTCCTGCCTCTGCTGCTGCTCCTGCTGCTCTCTGCTGCTGCTCTATGTCCCTCTGCTGCTGCTCTTTGCTGCTGCTCTCTGCCCTGCTCTCTGCTGCTGCTCTTTGGTGCTGCTCTTTGCTGCTGCTCTTTGCTGCTCCTTTGCTGCTGCTCTCTGCTCCATTCTCTGATGCTGCTGCTCTGCTCCTGCTCTCTGCTGCTGCTCTTTGCTGCTGCTCTGCTGCTGCTCTTTGCTGCTGCCTCTGCTGCTGCTCTCTGCTGCTGCTCTGCTGCTGCCTTTGCTGCTGCTCTATGCTCCTGCTCTCTGCTGCTCTCTTTGGTGCTGCTCTTTGCTGCTGCTCTTTGCTGCTGATCTCTGCTGCTGCTCTCGCTGCTGCTCTTTGGTGCTGCTCTTTGCTGCTCTCTCTGCTGCTGCTCTTTGGTGCTGCTCTTTGCTGCTGCTCTTTGCTGCTGCTCTCGCTGCTGCTCTCTGCTGGGTTTCTCTCTGGTTCGCCTTCGCCGTCGGAGCTCCTTTCCCTGGCCCGGCCGTGTGCTGCTCTTCCCGGCAGCCGGGGGGGGTCTCCTCAGAGCCCCGACAGGTAACCCCTCCCCTGCCCCCACAGGCTACCCGGCTCCCGGCTAACATAGAATAGCCCTCCTTTATTGTCATCATCCACAAGTACAACGACATTTTTTGGCAACTCTCCCTGTTAAGCTAACAGGCTAACAGGCTATCAGCTAACTCGCTAAAAGCTAACAGGCCTCCCCCCCCAGGTGATCCAGGGCAGCAGCGTGTCTCCGGGGTTCAGGACGTTTGGTTACTCTCTCTCTGGAGGACAGGATGTGGATGGGAACAGATACCCCTGACCTGCTGGTGGGGTCTCTGGACGACCAGGGTGGCTCTGCTCAGGTACCCTCACCATCATTACCTGGTAACTGGGAACAGATACCCTGATACCCTGACCTGCTGGGGGTCTCTGGACGACCAGGTGGCTCTGCTCAGGTACCCTCACCATCATTACCTGGTAACTGGGAACAGATACCCTGATACCCTGACCTGCTGGGGGTCTCTGGACCACCAGGCGGCTCTGCTCAGGTACCCTCACCATCATTACCTGGTGACTGGGAACAGATACCCTGACCTGCTGGGGGGTCTCTGGACCACCAGGCGGCTCTGCTCAGGTACCCTCACCATCATTACCTGGTGACTGGGAACAGATACCCTGACCTGCTGGGGGGTCTCTGGACCACCAGGCGGGCTCTGCTCAGGTACCCTCACCATCATTACCTGGTAACTGGAACAGATACCCTGACCTGCTGGGGGGTCTCTGGACCACCAGGT
>JAMFTG010001476.1:0-23568 GCA_023974075.1 Chaenocephalus aceratus | reverse complement strand
CTAGAGTTTAAAAGGGATAAAACCTGTCCAGCTGAACTGCAGGGGAATGAGACTAGATGTATAGGAAAATAAAGTCATGCAAAGTATGATAGCCACATATATATACTTTTTAATTAGAACAAGAGCAACACATTTAAAGATAATAAGTTAAGAACTATTCTATCTGATCAAATTAAACGTTTAATTGATACATTCACAAGGGAACTAATACGTTGCAAGTCAAGCAACAGAAATACAATGCGTTCTGCTGCATATCAACATCCAGCAGCATGGAGCAGCTCACTGTGAGATTCAGTGTGTGACCACAGGAGGGAGACAGAGGACTGTGAGAGAAACAACAGAAGAAGAGCCCAAACGGAAGAGATGGAGGAAGAGGATGGAGGAGAGGATGGAGGAAGAGGATGGAGGAAGAGGATGGAGGAAGAGGATGGTAATGATTGATGTGTAGCCGCAGTAAACACTGACTCTGTGTCGGTGTCCTGTGAGAGTGAGCTCAGAGTCTGCTTCACTGTCTCTGAAGTCTGGAACACACACCACACACACACACACACACACACCACCACACACACACACACACACACACACACACACACACGGTTACTTTTTTTCATTTACAACTATGTTTGCCTTTCTTATTATTTTTAAAAAGGTGATGATAAAATATTCAGATATCTTTCTGACCGGAATCTTTGGTGCTGAGGACACAATGCTGTCATGGTCAGATCTCTGCAGGTCCTCCTCTTCCTCCCTGTCGCGGAGCTCCTCTTCCTCCCTGTCGCGGAGCTCCTCTTCCTCCCTGTCGCGGAGCTCCTCTCCTCCCTGTCGCGGAGCTCCTCTTCCTCCCTGTCGCTGAGCTCCTCTTCCTCCCTGTCGCGGAGCTCCTCTTCCTCCCTGTCGCGGGAGCTCCTCCTGCTCCTCTCTGCTCCACGTCTGAGAGGAGCACACACAGGACAATACCTGACTTTTGAATTCCTTGAGATTGAAGTGAACCCTCAGTCTAAAATCAAGGGAGACTTGTAAAGTAACATGTAAAGAAATAGAGACAAAACAAATAAATTTAAAAAATACACCTGGCGTACAACACTAAGATTCAATATTAAAGAAAGAACGTGTGTAATGCTTTAAGGTCTCAAAAGGAAGACGAGGGAGAATCCGGCGATGTCAGATGCATTTCAGATATTCCATTCACACAGCTTTGTTATATCTCTCACAGGCTCTGCCCTCTACTGGACTCTATGTGTACTACCCTGTCAGAGAGCAGACGTGCGTCCCTTCTCCGGCGGTGCACAGGCTGCGACAGTGAAGCTTAACTGTCCTGCAGACTCTGGGTCTCATGGCGGCTGCTCACGTTGTGGCGCCCGCATGCAGAGGTGGTTCTCCAGCCTGCGTCTGGTGACCATCCCCCCCTCAGTGGAGGGCAACCTCCGGTTCTGGGGGTCCCCGGATCACTGGGACGGGTGACCTCCTACATCACAGTGTTAACCGACGCATCCGGAACAGGATGGGGAGGGACCTGCCTGAAGAGGGCTATAGGTGGGCGCTGGGCTCTAACAGAGTCTCGACACAGCAACCTCCTGGAGCTACGGGCGGTAGTGTTAGTCCTCCAGCATCTCATGCCCTAATTCAGGGGGAACATGTAATGTCAGGAGTGACAACAGCACCACAGTGGCTTATATCAACAGGCAGGGCGGAGTCCGCTCCGCCGCCTTGTGACCACAGCGGAGAGGCTGTGGTTATGGGCTTCAGAGGTGGTGTTATCTCTGAGAGCCCTCCATATCCCGGGACTGGAGAACAGGGGGGCCAACCTCATGTCGAGGGGCGACCCCCTGCCAGGCGAGTGGGTGCTTCACCCGGAGGTGGTGAAGCAGATCTGGGCCCAGTTCGGGACAGCAGAAGTGGATCTGTTCGCCAGCCGGCACAACAGCCACTGTGCCCTGTGGTTCTCCGTGGCCCTGAGCGACGACCCGCCCTTGGGGTGGACGCGTTTGCACACGAGCCATGGCCAAGGAAGCTGCTATACGCCTTTCCACCCATAGAGTCCAGTAGAGGGCGGAGCCTGTGAGAGATATAACGAGGGGTTACATATGGTAACCCTTGTTACATAAGCACAGGCGGAGCCCTCTACTCGGGGCACTGTCTGTCCTATGCTGCTCGCTGAAGAGAGGTGTAGGATGACAGTCAGGAGGCGAGGCCTCCTTTTATACGGTGAGATGCGCACGCATTCAGGTAGGCCCGCCCGGGGCCGGCTACGTCTATAGAAGTCTCAGTAGGTGAATGCTTGCATGATAAGGTAGTACCCATATAGTCCAGTAGAGGGCTCCACCTGTGCTTATATAACAAGGGTTACCATACGTAACCCCTCGTTTTGCCAAAGTCGTTCACCTCTCTCTTTCCTCCTCTATATCCTGTCTATGTTTCCACTGATGCCCACTGTTTTTAATCTACACAGGGTTCTCTTAAAACAATAAGAACATAACAAAACAAATGATCTGCACTGATAAAAAGTTCTGTGATTAGACAACACTGAAAAGCAATTTCTGTGTTTCTTTTTTGTTTCTCACAGGACGCTGATCAACTGATTCTCTTTTAACTTAACAGACGTCAGTAACGGCTCCAGCCCCTCACCTCCTCTGCTGCTCCCGCCCAGCTGGAGGAGTTGTGCTTCCACTCCTCCCACGACGGAGGAGGTTTCCTGGGTAACAAGCCTGTGTTCTCCTCCACTTTATCCTGCATCTTCACCTCCTTCTCCTCCTCATCTTCATCCACCTCAACGTCCTCGTCCACAGCCATCTCCCTGCCTTCCTCCATAGGAGACAGGGAGAAGGAGGTGTAGCGAGGCAGACCTCCATCCAGGATAAGCTCTGGCTCCTCTTCGTCCTCTATTTCAACGTTTTGAAGGAGGTCTTCTGGCAAGATGGAGCCGTCACCGAAGCCCTGGATCACACACAACACCACAGAGTGAACATGACAAGGTCAAAGGTCACAGCAGAAAGTCAGTGGCTAAATTCAAGCAAGTCTGAATGAATGATGATGCTGATGATGCTGATGCTGATGATGCTGATGCTGATGATGATGATGATGATGATGATGACTACGAAGAAACATAAGCAATGGTTGACCTGAAGGGCAAAATGCTTTCCAAAAATCAGTTGTCTAGTCAAACTTGAATCATCAATCAGACACTTGATGCTTGTATCGACGTTCACCTTCCTGTGGTAAACAGTGGGTTTGTGTGTACACGTGGCCTCTGTCTCCTTCCTTTAAATACTTTTAATTACATTTAAAAACAGGAAGAACATCACTTTGAGATGTGAGAACTGAATTGGGAAAATGCCGAAGAGATAAACTAAAAACACACTGTTGCTCATCCACAGAGTGTCATCAGTGCTGCCTTGGATGCAGTCAGGGCGAGCTGCAGGTCGGGTGAATGAGTCAGGCTGTAGGACCCAGAGGCTGCATCCGTCTCCTCCGTGGAGAGACCAAACTGAATAACCGCAGCAGACACTAAATCTAAAACTTGACTTACTTTGAACATTAGCCTTCATCTCTGAACACATAAAGGTTTTCTCCAACTCCCCAAAGAGCCTTCCTCAGCAGATACTGAGGGATATCCTGTTCCTAACATTACGATGCAGACATTAGTCCGCGCCTGGAAATATTAATGACAACACTTAGGCTAATTTCCATCGACGAAGCCTCATCTTCAAGGACTCTGTTCCTCTTCTTTTAATTTGGGCCTGGGAAGCTGGCCCATCAGGGCCATATAATGGAGGTGAGGAGCAGGCGGCGGCAGAGAGAGCTCATCACGCTAACAGGATGTTCTGCAGACTGATGCGTATTGGCCGTGACTGCATGGCCTCATATTCAGAAGATTTAAGGACGTTGTCATTTAATATCTGTGCCATTAGAAGATGAGTCGAGATGACGAGTTGGTGGCTTCAGACTCTCTGCTGAGTCTCAGAGAGGCGATCTGTGCTGACAGCTTTCTATCTGCTGTCCAATCGTACAGTTATGATTCATGACCATTTGTGATCAGATGTTGTTTCTGGTTGTGTTTTCATCTCAATCTCCACCAGGTGTTCACGTGATGAGTTAGACCCACATCTGGAGGGAAATGACATCTGAATTCAACATTTAAATTATTTCAACTGATTATGTTTATCATATATAAACCAATCAGAGGACAGCTGAATATAGGGCTGCAAGATAGCAGGGGAAGTTACCATAGATACGATACTAACTAACATGTTTAACCCCAAGGCTCTGCGCTCAATCTTGTGGCGAGCTAAGAGCAAATCACGTGGAGCAGCTTCGGGTCGCACTTAGTCGTCATCGGTGAACAAAGCCGTCATTACAGCGTGTTAATAAGATGTTCAGAAGATGGAGGCTGGTGAAACTGGTTCAATAGTTTAAAGGGTATGTTGTTGTTGTTAGCTGAAGAGGTGGACAAGAGCAAACTGTGAACTATTAGTGGTGCTAAATGCAAATCCAAAGAAAAAAGAAAAGAAGATCTTTAGGGAACATAAAATACTCAGTCTGACCAAAGTGTCAAACCGACCCACGTCAGCATCTCCAGGTGAACATGTGACTTCCGGTTTCTTTTCTCATAGACTTTTATACAATTGGATTATTTTGCAACAAGTGGAGTCGCCCACTGGCCGTGTGAAGAATGCATGTGCGACACCTTAGCACTGGGTCTTGTTCTGTTCACTGTTGATCAGTGGAACGTTGTATCTGTATCTGATCAAACTGGTGATCCATCAGCACCGTCATTAAGAGAAAGTAAACATGACCTTTTGTTGAAGCGTTTGGACTAAAGGGAAGAGGACTTTCACAATCAGCCATTCATTAACACAACTTATTCTGTGGATCAAATCCTTCAACAACACATAATGAGCCTCGTGAGAAAGACACGCATTAAAGAAGCTTGTGTGAGAAATCTGGATCAGGCTTTAATAAGTCTTGGATCGGGTTTCCTCAGAAGGAATGGGCCCGATCAACGCATGTCCTGAGAACTAGATAACTGTCCAAAGTGGGTAGCAATCAATAAGACAAATACAACGACAGACAGATGTTTCTTAGCAACAGTCAGAGTGAAGTTGATGGTTAGTGTTACGGTGCTCTCTGACAGCTCGGTGCTGCGTGCTGCCTGTGAAGCTGCCTGTGAAGCTGCCTGTGAAGCTGCCTGTGAAGCTGCTTGCTTGTATTCATGTTTGACTGGGTTTGAATTGTGATTTGCTGCAGCCCTTTATCTGCACGAAGAAGATGAACGTGAGTGCTTCCTGTAACTACAGCAGTCTTCAACATATGACCTCTAAAAGTTAACGAGGTGTGGATGTGTAACGGGGGTCCCTCTCTGGTCAGCGGGCTGGCGTGACCGAGAACGATCGGGGCGCTGAAGTGACAGCGCCGGCTGTCTTTATGGAAAGCCATCAGAGACCTGTGGGCTGTGAACAAACCTCTTCAGCCAAATGGGCTGCATATAAAACAGGAAATAAAGCAGCAGAGGACGGCCGCAGCAGACGCTGCAGCGGAACACGGAGTACAGTAGAGTACAGTACGGCACGGGTGGGACTTTAGTTTAACACAGAACCGTTCATGACACAAGATATTTCAAAATCAAGAGCTTGTTTATCTGGTGTGCTAAAGTTTATAAGAACATTATGTTTATCTCAACGACTTGATTTGGATGTTGATGTTGAATCGGCTTGTGCAAAGTCATTATCTTGTGTGTATATTTCATTTGGGACTTAATATGTGGAACGCGATAAAAAACACAATACGTTGATGGAAGTGAATTTCTATTATGAAAGTGAAAAGGGAGCCTGATTCTAAAACAATACAGGAACAATCATGTAAGAAAGCTATTTAGTTAGCGGGTGAAGGTATTATTTAGGCGAGGCGAGGCGAGGCAAGGCGAGGTGAGGCAAGTTTATTTATATCGGGCAAGGCAATTCAAAGTGCTTTACAAAAAATGAAAGACATTAAGAAAATGGCATTTAGAAAAGCTAATAAAAGAAACATTAAAAGAAAAAATACATGGATAAAAGTTACAGTGCAGTCTAAGATATGAATAGTTCAATTAAAAGCAGCGACAAAAAGAAAAGTCTTCTTGCTGGATGTAAAAGTAGTCAGAGTTGAGGATAACCTTATTAGAGACTGTTCTCTTAAAATGGTGTTCACTAAACAAAGATCTTGGCCAGCATAATGGAGCATCCATCCGACGCTGCTTGTGCAGAAAAAGTGAATAACATTTTCTATATTTGAAATCATTTTATTTTGTGTACTACACATTTATACCACACATATTATCATGTGCTTTTTAAGTTAGATCTATATATCCTCAAGATAAGGATCCCTAAATAAATAAAGACACACATGCACAGGATTTCTGTGCACAAGATGAATAAGTAATACTTCCATTAGTTCTATTTCAGAGATCCTAAAATGTTGTCTTTATGCAAAAAGCTGTTTGGATCATTTAAGTATTTCACTCAGTCTTCAAACAAAATCAACAGCTGTGTGCACAAAGAAATATCTATCTTTTTGGATGTCTTCACATTGCACTGATAAAGGCCTGAAGCCCCGCTTGCTTTGCTAAACTCATTCTGACCCTTTCCCTTTGACAGTACAGCTAGGACAATCAGCTATAAAGTGCCGCAGTAGTATTTCCTAAGAGTACTGCAGTACTGGGTGTACCCATGCTGGAGGACCAGTGTCCTCAGAGTACCCCCCAATCCCTCTCCACCTCCCCACTCACTTAAGAGAGAGATGCTGCTGGTTGAGCTGAAAGAGCACTTTATATCATCCAGCTGAGTCAGCAGCTTCGCAGAGACAGAGGAGGGAGCGGAGAGATTAAGGAGAGAGGGTGAAAGAAGGTGAAAGAGAGGAGGAGATGAAAGAGAAGAGATGCTGAAGGAGGTGAAAGAGAGGAATGAAGGAAGAGGAGGATGGACTGCAGAGGTGAGATGATATGAAGGAAGAGAAAAGCCGTCAGAAAACATGACTTACTGAAGAAAAAGGCGTGTAAATAGCAAAGTATGCACTGATTTACAAAGACCATGTTTCAGTGGAAAGCTACTCCAGATGTCATGGAGGGTTCAGCCACGATAAGCAGTTTAACATGCATTCCTCCAGTAGGCATCCATCTCTACCAGCTGCACACACTACTCATGCACGTTTATTCAAAGAGTTTCTAGAACATTAGAACATGCACTTCCAGCAGCGGTTTTTGCATAAAATGTGCATTAAGACAATTTTACAGACATATTTCTTCTGGTAAGGATCCCTTAATAAAGCCCAAAGAACACATCATTTGGACACAATATTAAGAATGAATAATTCCAGTAAATCTATTTTAGATACATGATCTTAAAGCATAGTCCTTCAAAAAAACAAAAATCAAGTCAACTTGAACCAGATCTGCTACACACACCTGTGTACACACACAAGACCAGACTCCTTCCACTGTTCACAATAAAAGCCCAACACACGTTTAGCAGAGGGAACCAATTCACATGAGCGTTTTGCTAAAAGGAGGCCCACTAACATCCTGATGTGATGTTAGAATGAGCTTTTACAATTCTATTCACTATTTTAAAAGAACACTGTTGCTAATTCGCATCCCTGCAGTACAGATACTTTTTTGTATCTTTATTATTTTTAACTGTAAAACCTTTTGGTGTTGAACGGCCTACATGAATTATAATGGACTATTGTTTCAAATATCAAGCCGGTTGTAATATCACAACTCGCCTACGATAAAGTTCAAGACAAGGAAGCATTGATTCAAATTAAGAAAGTGTCAAAATGTTTTCATACTTCTTCTGGGATTCCTTCATATTTCTTCACGCTCTCAAACATCAGGATATTATGCTTTCCTTTCAAATACGATCATTTACTAAATGTGAACTATGGCTTTCTGACTGAAGTGATCTGAACAGATCCCCTTCAGCAAACACATAAAAGCTTTTTGCTATTTCTGCAATTTTAGGGACAAAAAAGTTACATACAAATTACATTTTTTATAATGTCAACACTTAATATGTTACCTATGTCACTAAGTTATTTATGTTGATGCCTTTCACTTTCCCCAACGTGGAACTCATAAAGGATTTGTGATTAAGATGAATTGGTTAATTGACAGTTCACCTTACTGTGTGGATGGGATGTGATACGTTGGATGATTCCATGTTCAACATGATGTGTGTGTGTGTGTGTGTGTGTGTGTGTGTGTGTGTGTTACCTTTGGAACAGGCAGGTGTGTGTTGTTAGAGTCCAGGCTGCTCCTCTCTCGTCCCTCGGCCTGCAAACACATCACACTGATCAACACATGACACTGAGCACACATGACACGGAGAACACTGAGAACACATGACACGGAGAACACTGAGAACACATGACACGGAGAACACATGACACTGAGAACACATGACACGGAGAACACTGAGAACACATGACACTGAGAACACATGACACTGAGAACACATGACACTGAGAACACATGACACTGAGAACACTGAGAACACATGACACAGAGAACACTGAGAACACATGACACGGAGAACACTGAGAACACATGACACTGAGAACACTGAGAACACATGACGCTGAGAACACGGAACACAGAGAACACTGAGAACACATGACATGGAGAACACGGAGAACACATGACGCTGAGAACACTGAGAACACATGACACGGAGAACACGGAGAACACATGACGCTGAGAACACTGAGAACACATGACACGGAGAACACTGAGAACACATGACACGGAGAACACATGACACGGAGAACACATGACACGGAGAACACATGACACGGAGAACACATGACACGGAGAACACTGAGAACACATGACACGGAGAACACTGAGAACACATGACACTGAGAACACTGAGAACACATGACGCAGAGAACACTGAGAACACGGAACACAGAGAACACTGAGAACACATGACGCTGAGAACACGGAGAACACTGAGAACACATGACGCTGAGAACACGGAGAACACATGACGCTGAGAACACGGAGAACACATGACACTGAAAACACTGAGAACACATGACACGGAGAACACTGAGAACACATGACACGGAGAACACTGAGAACACATGACACGGAGAACACTGAGAACACATGGCGCTGAGAACACATGGCGCTGAGAACACGGAGAACACATGACACTGAGAACACTGAGAACACTGAGAACACAGAGAACACAGAGAACACTGAGAACACATGACACAGAGAACACTGAGAACACATGACATGGAGAACACTGAGAACACATGACACTGAGAACACTGATAACATATGACGCTGAGAACACATGACGCTGAGAACACTGAGAACACGGAACACAGAGAACACGGAGAACACATGACACTGAGAACACATGACGCTGAGAACACGGAGAACACTGAGAACACAGAGAACACTGAGAACACATGGCGCTGAGAACACTGAGAACACATGACACGGAGAACACTGAGAACACATGACACAGAGAACACATGACACGGAGAACACACATGACACAGAGAACACATGACACGGAGAACACTGAGAACACATGACACTAAGAACACTGAGAACACATGACGCTGAGAACACTGAGAACACGGAACACAGAGAACACTGAGAACACATGACACGGAGAACACATGACACGGAGAACACGGAGAACACATGACACGGAGAACACATGACACAGAGAACACATGACACGGAGAACACTGAGAACACATGACGATGAGAACACTGAGAACACATGACACGGAGAACACTGAGAACACATGACACGGAGAACACATGACGCTGAGAACACTGAGAACGCATGACACGGAGAACACGGAGAACACATGACGCTGAGAACACTGAGAACACATGACACGGAGAACACTGAGAACACATGACACGGAGAACACATGACACGGAGAACACTGAGAACACATGACACGGAGAACACATGACACAGAGAACACATGACACGGAGAACACTGAGCACACATGACGCTGAGAACACTGAGAACACATGACACGGAGAACACTGAGAACACATGACACGGAGAACACATGATGCTGAGAACACTGAGAACACATGACACGGAGAACACATGACGCTGAGAACACTGAGAACACATGACACGGACAACACTGAGAACACATGACACGGAGAACACAGAGAACACATGACACGGAGAACACATGACACGGAGAACACTGAGAACACATGACTTTGAGAACACTGAGAACACATGACGCTGAGAACACTGAGAACACGGAACACAGAGAACACTCAGAACACATGACGCTGAGAACACGGAGAACACTGAGAACACATGACGCTGAGAACACATGACGCTGAGAACACGGAGAACACATGACGCTGAGAACACGGAGAACACATGACACTGAGAACACTGAGAACACAGAGAACACTGAGAACACATGACACAGAGAACACTGAGAACACATGACGCTGAGAACACATCACGCTGAGAACACGGAGAACACATGACGCTGAGAACACATGCCGCTGAGAACACTGAGAATACATGATGCTGAGAACACGGAGAACACTGATAACACAGAGAACACTGAGAACACGGAGAACACGGAGAACACTGAGAACACAGAGAACACTGAGAACACATGGCGCTGAGAACACTGAGAACACATGACACGGAGAACACATGACACAGAGAACACATGACACGGAGAACACTGAGAACACATGGCGCTGAGAACACTGAGAACACATGACACGGAGAACACTGAGAACACATGGCACGGAGAACACTGAGAACACATGACACGGAGAACACATGACACAGAGAACACATGACACAGAGAACACATGACACAGAGAACACTGAGAACACATGACACTGAGAACACATGACGCTGAGAACACGGAGAACACGGAACACAGAGAACACTGAGAACACATGACGCTGAGAACAGGGAGAACACAGAGAACACTGAGAACACATGACGCTGAGAACACTGAGAAAAAGGAACACAGAGAACACTGAGAACACATGACGCTGAGAACACGGAGAACACATGACGTTGAGAACACGGAGAACACATGACGCTGAGAACACATGCCGCTGAGAACACATGACGCTGAGAACACTGAGAACACAGAGAACACTGAGAACACATGACACGGAGAACACATGACACGGAGAACACGGAGAACACATGACACGGAGAACACATGACACAGAGAACACATGACACGGAGAACACTGAGAACACATGACGATGAGAACACTGAGAACACATGACACGGAGAACACTGAGAACACATGACACGGAGAACACATGACGCTGAGAACACTGAGAACGGAGAACACGGAGAACACATGACGCTGAGAACACTGAGAACACATGACACGGAGAACACTGAGAACACATGACGCTGAGAACACTGAGAACACGGAACACAGAGAACACTGAGAACACATGACACGGAGAACACATGACACGGAGAACACGGAGAACACATGACACGGAGAACACATGACACAGAGAACACATGACACGGAGAACACTGAGAACACATGACGATGAGAACACTGAGAACACATGACACGGAGAACACTGAGAACACATGACACGGAGAACACATGACGCTGAGAACACTGAGAACGCATGACACGGAGAACACGGAGAACACATGACGCTGAGAACACTGAGAACACATGACACGGAGAACACTGAGAACACATGACACGGAGAACACATGACACGGAGAACACTGAGAACACATGACACGGAGAACACATGACACAGAGAACACATGACACGGAGAACACTGAGCACACATGACGCTGAGAACACTGAGAACACATGACACGGAGAACACTGAGAACACATGACATGGAGAACACATGATGCTGAGAACACTGAGAACACATGACACGGAGAACACATGACGCTGAGAACACTGAGAACACATGACACGGACAACACTGAGAACACATGACACGGAGAACACATGACACGGAGAACACTGAGAACACATGACACGGAGAACACTGAGAACACATGACTTTGAGAACACTGAGAACACATGACGCTGAGAACACTGAGAACACGGAACACAGAGAACACTCAGAACACATGACGCTGAGAACACGGAGAACACTGAGAACACATGACGCTGAGAACACATGACGCTGAGAACACGGAGAACACATGACGCTGAGAACACGGAGAACACATGACACTGAGAACACTGAGAACACTGAGAACACAGAGAACACTGAGAACACATGACACAGAGAACACTGAGAACACATGACGCTGAGAACACATCACGCTGAGAACACGGAGAACACATGACGCTGAGAACACATGCCGCTGAGAACACTGAGAATACATGATGCTGAGAACACGGAGAACACTGATAACACAGAGAACACTGAGAACACGGAGAACACGGAGAACACTGAGAACACAGAGAACACTGAGAACACATGGCGCTGAGAACACTGAGAACACATGACACGGAGAACACATGACACAGAGAACACATGACACGGAGAACACTGAGAACACATGGCGCTGAGAACACTGAGAACACATGACACGGAGAACACTGAGAACACATGGCACGGAGAACACTGAGAACACATGACACGGAGAACACATGACACAGAGAACACATGACACAGAGAACACATGACACAGAGAACACATGACACAGAGAACACTGAGAACACATGACACTGAGAACACATGACGCTGAGAACACGGAGAACACGGAACACAGAGAACACTGAGAACACATGACGCTGAGAACAGGGAGAACACAGAGAACACTGAGAACACATGACGCTGAGAACACTGAGAAAAAGGAACACAGAGAACACTGAGAACACATGACGCTGAGAACACGGAGAACACATGACGTTGAGAACACGGAGAACACATGACGCTGAGAACACATGCCGCTGAGAACACGGAGAACACATGACGCTGAGAACACATGATGCTGAGAACACTGAGAACACTGAGAACACGAGACGGAGAACACGGAGAACACATGACGCTGAGAACACTGATAACACATGACACGGAGAATACTGAGAACACATGACACTGAGAACACATGACACAGTGAACACTGAGAACACATGACACGGAGAACACTGAGAACACATGACACGGAGAACACTGAGAACACATGACACGGAGAACACATGACACGGAGAACACTGAGAACACATGACACTGAGACCACTGAGAACACGGAACACAGAGAACACTGAGAACACATGACGCTGAGAAGACGGGGAACACATAGAACACGGAGAACCTATGACGCTGAGAACACGGAGAACACGGATAACACGGAGAACACATGGCGCTGAGAACACAGAGAACACGGAGAACACAGATAACACGGAGAACACATGACGCTGAGAACACTGAGAACGCGGAGAACACAGATAACACGGAGAACACATGACACTGAGAACACATAGAACGCGGAGAACACATGACGCTGAGAACACGGAGAACACATGACGCTGAGAACACGGAGAACAAATGACACTGAGAACACTGAGAACACTGAGAACACAGAGAACACTGAGAACACATGACGCTGAGAACACGGAGAACACGGAGAACACTGAGAACACAGAGAACACTGAGAACACATGGCGCTGAGAACACGGAGAACACATGACACTGAGAACACTGAGAACACTGAGAACACATGACACGGAGAACACTGAGAACACATGACACGGAGAACACTGAGAACACATGACACTGAGAACACTGAGAACATATGACGCTGAGAACACATGACGCTGAGAACACTGAGAACACGGAACACAGAGAACACGGAGAACACATGACACTGAGAACACTGAGAACACATGACACTGAGAAGACTGAGAACAAATGACGCTGAGAACACTGAGAACACGGAACACAGAGAACACTGAGAACACATGACACGGAGAACACATGACACGGAGAACACGGAGAACACATGACACGGAGAACACTAAGAACACATGACGCTGAGAACACTGAGAACACATGACACGGAGAACACTGAGAACACATGACACGGAGAACACATGATGCTGAGAACACTGAGAACACATGACACGGAGAACACGGAGAACACATGACGCTGAGAACACTGAGAACACATGACATGGAGAACACTGAGAACACATGACACGGAGAACACATGACACGGAGAACACATGACACGGAGAACACTGAGAACACATGACACTGAGCACACTGAGAACACATGACGCTGAGAACACTGAGAACACGGAACACAGAGAACACTGAGAACACATGACGCTGAGAACAAGGAGAACACTGAGAACACATGACTCTGAGAACACATGACGCTGAGAACACGGAGAACACATGACACTGAGAACACGGAGAACACATGACACTGAGAACACTGAGAACACTGAGAACACTGAGAACACTGAGAACACATGACACGGAGAACATTGAGAACACATGGCGCTGAGAACACGGAGAACACATGACACTGAGAACACTGAGAACACAGAGAACACTGAGAACACATGACACGGAGAACACTGAGAACACATGACGCTGAGAACACATGACGCTGAGAACACGGAGAACACATGACGCTGAGAACACATGCCGCTGAGAACACGGAGAACACTGAGAACACAGAGAACACTGAGAACACGGAGAACACGGAGAACACTGAGAACACAGAGAACACTGAGAACACATGGCGCTGAGAACACTGAGAACACATGACACGGAGAACACATTACACAGAGAACACATGACACGGAGAACACTGAGAACACATGGCGCTGAGAACACTGAGAACACATGACACAGAGAACACTGAGAACACATGACACGGAGAACACTGAGAACACATGACACGGAGAACACATGACACAGAGAACACATGACACAGAGAACACATGACACAGAGAACACATGACACGGAGAATACTGAGAACACATGACACTGAGAACACTGAGAACACATGACGCTGAGAACACGGAGAACACGGAACACAGAGAACACTGAGAACACATGACGCTGAGAACACATGACGCTGAAATCACGGAGAACACTGAGAAGACATGACGCTGAGAACACTGAGAACACGGAACACAGAGAACACATGCCGATGAGAACACGGAGAACACATGACGCTGAGAACACGGAGAACACATGCCGCTGAGAACACGGAGAACACATGACGCTGAGAACACTGAGAACACTGAGAACACATGACACGGAGAACACGGAGAACACATGACGCTGAGAACACGGAGAACACTGAGAACACATGACGCTGAGAACACGGAGAACACATGACGCTGAGAACACATGACACAGAGAACACTGAGAACACATGGCACGGAGAACACTGAGAACACATGACACTGAGAACACATGACACTGAGAACACTGAGAACACATGATACTGAGAACACTGAGAACACGGAACACAGAGAACACTGAGAACACATGACACTGAGAACACTGAGAACACATGACACGGAGAACACATGACACGGAGAACACTGAGAACACATGACACGGAGAACACATGACACGGAGAACACTGAGAACACATGACACTGAGAACACTGAGAACACATGACGCTGAGAACACTGAGAACACGGAACACAGAGAACACTGAGAACACATGACGCTGAGAACACGGAGAACACATGACGCTGAGAACACATGATGCTGAGAACACGGAGAACACATGACGCTGAGAACACGGAGAACACATGACACTGAGAACACTGAGAACACTGAGAACACTGAGAACACATGACGCTGAGAACACATGACGCTGAGAACACAGAGAACACTGAGAACACATGACGCTGAGAACACGGAGAACATAGAGAACACTGAGAACACATGACGCTGAGAACACGGAGAACACATGACGCTGAGAACACATGACGCTGAGAACACTGAGAACACGGAACACAGAGAACACAGAGAACACGGAGAACACATGACGCTGAGAACACGGAGAACACATGACGCTGAGAACACGGAGAACACATAGAACACGGAGAACACATGACGCTGAGTACACGGAGAACACATGACGCTGAGAACACGGGGAACACATAGAACACGGAGAACACATGGCGCTGAGAACACGTAGAACACGGAGAACACGGATAACACGGAGAACACATGGCGCTGAGAACACGGAGAACACAGATAACACGGAGAACACATGACGCTGAGAACACTGATAACGCGGAGAACACAGATAACACAGAGAACACATGACGCTGAGAACACGGAGAACACATAGAACGCGGAGAACACATGACGCTGAGAACACGGAGAAAACATGACGCTGAGAACACGGAGAACACATAGAACACGGAGAACACATGACGCTGAGAACACGGAGAACACATGACGCTGAGAACACATAGAACACGGAGAACACATGACGCTGAGAACACGGAGAACACATAGAACACGGAGAACACATGCCACTGAGAACACGGAGAACACGGAGAACACATGGCGCTGAGAACACGGAGAACACAGATAACACGGAGAACACATGACACGGAGAACACTGAGAACACATGACGCTGATAACACATGACACTGAGAACACTGAGAACACAGAGAACACTGAGAACACATGACGCTGAGAACACGGAGAACACATGGCGCTGAGAACACGGAGAACACTGAGAACATGGAGAACACATGGCGCTGAGAACACGGAGAACGCTGAGAACACGGAGAACACATGACACTGAGAACACGGAGAACGCATGGCGCTGAGAACACAGAGAACACATGGCGCTGAGAACACGGAGAACACGGAGAACACATGACGCTGAGAACACGGAGAACATAGAGAACACTGAGAACACATGACGCTGAGAACAAGGAGAACACATGACGCTGAGAACACTGAGAACACGGAACACAGAGAACACAGAGAACACGGAGAACACATGACGCTGAGAACACGGAGAACACATGACGCTGAGAACACGGAGAACACATAGAACACGGAGAACACATGACGCTGAGTACACAGAGAACACATGACGCTGAGAACACGGGGAACACATAGAACACGGAGAACACATGGCGCTGAGAACACGTAGAACACGGAGAACACGGATAACACGGAGAACACATGGCGCTGAGAACACGGAGAACACAGATAACACGGAGAACACATGACGCTGAGAACACTGATAACGCGGAGAACACAGATAACACGGAGAACACATGACGCTGAGAACACGGAGAACACATAGAACGCGGAGAACACATGACGCTGAGAACACGGAGAAAACATGACGCTGAGAACACGGAGAACACATAGAACACGGAGAACACATGACGCTGAGAACACGGAGAACACATGTTGCTGAGAACACATAGAACACGGAGAACACATGACGCTGAGAACACGGAGAACACATAGAACACGGAGAACACATGCCACTGAGAACACGGAGAACACGGAGAACACGGAGAACACATGGCGCTGAGAACACGGAGAACACAGATAACACGGAGAACACATGACACGGAGAACACTGAGAACACATGACGCTGATAACACATGACACTGAGAACACTGAGAACACAGAGAACACTGAGAACACATGACGCTGAGAACACGGAGAACACATGACGCTGAGAACACGGAGAACACATGGCGCTGAGAACACGGAGAACACTGAGAACATGGAGAACACATGGCGCTGAGAACACGGAGAACGCTGAGAACACGGAGAACACATGACACTGAGAACACGGAGAACACATGGCGCTGAGAACACAGAGAACACATGGCGCTGAGAACACGGAGAACACGGAGAACACATGACGCTGAGAACACGGAGAACACATGACGCTGAGAACACGGAGAACACATGACACTGAGAACACGGAGAACACATGGCGCTGAGAACACGGAGAACACAGAGAACACGGAGAACACATGACGCTGAGAACACGGAGAACACTGAGAACACATGACACTGAGAACACGGAGAACACTGAGAACACATGACGCTGAGAACACGGAGAACACAGAGAACACATGGCGCTGAGAACACGGAGAACACGGAGAACACATGACGCTGAGAACACGGAGAACACAGAGAACACTGAGAACACATGACGCTGAGAACACGGAGAACACAGAGAACACGGAGAACACATGACGCTGAGAACACGGAGAAAACATGACGCTGAGAACACGGAGAACACATAGAACACGGAGAACACATGACGCTGAGAACACGGAGAACACATGACGCTGAGAACACATAGAACACGGAGAACACATGACGCTGAGAACACGGAGAACACATAGAACACGGAGAACACATGCCACTGAGAACACGGAGAACACGGAGAACACATGGCGCTGAGAACACGGAGAACACATGACACGGAGAACACTGAGAACACATGACGCTGATAACACATGACACTGAGAACACTGAGAACACAGAGAACACTGAGAACACATGACGCTGAGAACACGGAGAACACATGACGCTGAGAACACGGAGAACACATGGCGCTGAGAACACGGAGAACACTGAGAACATGGAGAACACATGGCGCTGAGAACACGGAGAACGCTGAGAACATGGAGAACACATGACACTGAGAACACGGAGAACACATGGCGCTGAGAACACAGAGAACACATGGCGCTGAGAACACGGAGAACACATGACGCTGAGAACACGGAGAACACATGACGCTGAGAACACGGAGAACACATGACACTGAGAACACGGAGAACACATGGCGCTGAGAACACGGAAAACACAGAGAACACGGAGAACACATGACGCTGAGAACACGGAGAACACTGAGAACACATGACACTGAGAACACGGAGAACACTGAGAACACATGACGCTGAGAACACGGAGAACACAGAGAACACATGGCGCTGAGAACACGGAGAACACATGACACTGAGAACACGGAGAACACAGAGAACACAGAGAACACTGAGAACACATGACGCTGAGAACACGGAGAACACAGAGAACACGGAGAACACATGACACTGAGAACACGGAGAACACATGACACGGAGAACACTGATAACACATGACGCTGAGAACACATGACACTGAGAACACTGAGAACACAGAGAACACTGAGAACACATGACGCTGAGAACACGGAGAACACATGGCGCTGAGAACACGGAGAACACTGAGAACATGGAGAACACATGGCGCTGAGAACACGGAGAACGCTGAGAACACGGAGAACACATGACGCTGAGAACACGGAGAACACATGGCGCTGAGAACACGGAGAACACTGAGAACATGGAGAACATGGAGAACACATGGCGCTGAGAACACGGAGAATGCTGAGAACACGGAGAACGCTGAGAACACGGAGACCACATGACGCTGAGAACACGGAGAACACATGGTGCTGAGAACACGGAGAACACAGAGAACACGGAGAACACATGACGCTGAGAACACCGAGAACACATGGCGCTGAGAACACGGAGAACACATGACGCTGAGAACACGGAGAACACTGAGAACACTGAGAACACATGACGCTGAGAACACGGAGAACACGGAGAACACAGAGAACACATGGCGCTGAGAACACGGAGAACACATGACGCTGAGAACATGGAGAACACGGAGAACACAGAGAACACTGAGAACACATGACGCTGAGAACACGGAGAACACAGAGAACACATGACACAGAGAACACATGACACAGAGAACACAGAGAACACATGACACGGAGAACACAGAGAACACATGACACTGAGAACACGGAGAACACTGAGAACACATGGCGCTGAGAACACGGAGAACACTGAGAACACATGGCGCTGAGAACACGGAGAACACAGAGAACACGGAGAACACAGAGAACACATGACGCTGAGAACACGGAGAACACAGAGAACACTGAGAACACATGACGCTGAGAACACGGAGAACATGGAGAACACATGATGCTGAGAACACGGAGAACACTGAGAACACATGACACTGAGAACAAGGAGAACACGGAGAACACTGATAACACAGAGAACACGGAGAACACAGAGAACACTGAGAACACTGATAACACAGAGAACACAGAGAACACTGAGAACACTGATAACACAGAGAACACGGAGAACACAGAGAACACTGAGAACACATGACGCTGAGAACACTGAGAACACTCTAGAAAGCAGAAGGTTAGTCGTACCACCACCACCACCACCACCAGAGGCTTCCGGATGCCCAGACGGACCCTTCCGGGGGGAGCAGACTTCAGGACCTCCACGGCCTGGCCCAGCGTGAGCAGGTCCAGCTGGGTGTGGTTGACTGACACCAGCTGGTCTCCAGGGAGCAAAGCACCCAGACGATCTGCAGAACCCCCCACAACCAGAGAGCGGATCACCATCACACAGCGGCCGGGGTCCAGAGGGTCCTAGAGAGATAAGTAACGTAAGAGACATTCATAAATGATAAAGCACACCAGGCCCTGAAACTGTGCTGAAGATCTGAGGCTCCTTTCAAATCCCTTCTTAAAACTAAACCTTTTTATTTATGCCATATTGTATTTCAACTGATTCTTATCTTCTTATTGTTTTGTTCCATATTGTCTTTTATTTTGTTATATTACTTTTGAGTATTTTATTTCTTTACTTTCTGAAATGCATTGCAATCCTGACATGTTTTGTTCCTGGTTTTGAAATGTGCAGTGTGAATAAAGTTGATTCTTGTGTCCACTTTGTTACTCCTTTGACCTCAGTGAACAATGACACATCTGTCCACCAACACATGTGCTCTGACAGAGGACATGTCTTACAGGTATGTCTCTGGTAAACTCAAAAGACATGTTGAGATGTTACTGTATATGATTAGTTGGACTGCAGAGTATCAACACATTTTGTGTGTGTTTTTGGCATTTTTCACTTATTCCTTTCTTTTTTAAATGCATGAAAAAAATATATATATTGAAGTTAATGTAAGCTTCTCCTTCTATTTCACAAAGGCAAACGTGATTAAAAACCCACGCAAAAAATATGAAAATGAACAATCCCACACTTTGGACCCCTGAGCTAAAGACCCCCGAACAAAGCGAGTCTCAGCAAAGAGAGGCAGGCAGGGGGAGACAGAGACCAGAGAATTCACAGGACATCCATCCACACAAACATGCAGGGGGGGTGATGGAAGAAAAGGAATCATATATTTATTGAACCGACAGTGAGGAGGTAAAAAGTGGCAAAGCGCTAACAAGAGACCGAGGAATCGGAGATGAAGATGTGAACTGAGAGACAGAACAGAGATATGTATCCAAGAAAGAAAAGAACTATTCAAAATGTAGAAATGTAGATTTTAGAGGGCTTTAAAAGGAGGACTGGAACATCGATGCGCTAACAGTGAAATACAGCCCTCACCCAGCAGCAGGTCAGCATCACAGATTTAAAGACACAACATGAGTATATTTCCAAACAGCTCTCAGTAGTTCCAAATATCATCTAACATTTACACAAACACACAGTGAATGCTTTGGAATAACCTGCATTTATATAAAAATGTGTTCTATAATGCGGTCTTATCTTCACCTAAGTTACAATAATCAACTAACACAATCCGTTTTTACTAATAGCACAGAAGTTATTGTTTTGTTCTTGTATATTTTGAAAAAATCATTCAAACCCATATTCCCAGTGTAGTTTGGAACCTTGGACTTCAACAGAAGCTAATCGAGTCAAACCTCGTTTTAATCAGTGAAACAACATTAGAGCAGGGTTGCCAACTCTGGGTACCTGGCTGGAGTGAGATTTTGATATCATGGGTTTAATTACACATATGCGCACTAAATGACTGCTATCGTGTCAGCAGCGGGACCTTAGCATATATATAGGATATACGTATATACAATATATACAAATGCACAATATTGGACACAGACTATAAAGGGCACACATTAAAGGGCACACATTCACTAATGAAACTCAAACATGTTTGTTTCCACTGTTTTATTGTGCGCCTGTCGCGATAAGCAATTAATTGACTTATCGTACGATAAATCAAGTTAAGTTAAGTTAAGGTATTTATCAATCCTTATATAAATAGCAGCCAATTTACTACAGTGGCTGCATTTCATAGAAGTGGGCGCCCAGCAAAGATTTGGAGCTGCTTTGTACAGTTTGCAATCATCAATAGAAACATGTATTCTCAAGTATGTTATGATATCCTCCAGGATAATGTCAGACCTGAGGCCTGTACTACGAAGCAGGATTTTCGCTTAGCCGGCTAACTTCATGGAAAACTCGGGGTTTCCGGTCCTACGACGCTGGTTCTCTTTTTAGCGGGCTAGATCTCCATGGTAACTTATGCTGCTAACCTGCCCCGGAGCAGGTTAGGTTGCAGGCTAAGAGCTCAACTCAGTGAAAGCACTGCCTGCTGACCAATCAGGAGAAAGGAAATACAGAAAAGCTGCCGTTGCAGGAAAGACGGCCGGCAAAAATCACCGACTGTGTGAACGTGAACATTAATAGAATATCACCTCCATCTTCAGAGCAATCTGACTATTATAACATTAGCGTTAAGAAAGCTTACTTAAATATCTGCCACGACATAAGTAACCGGATCAGAGTAACATTAAGTATAGTCCGCGGCATATCACTTCATAATGTATCATATATCTCCTGATCTGAGTCAGCTGAGCCGTATCTGGCCGTGCAACACTCACAGTGTCACAGACTGTATGCAGAAGCATTATTTTAAGCAACACATTAAGTTGACGAAACACTCGAGACAAATGTAATTAAAGTCAGATCGCAACTAACTAGCTAGGAGCCTAGGACATGGCTGGCTTGAGCGATCCACTTGATAACCAGCGTCGTAGTACAGTTTAGCGAGAGCGCGTATGTTTTGGATTAGGCCAACCGGCTAACTCAAACATATCCAGGTTAGGTTGAACCAGCTTCGTAGTACAGGCCTCTGGTGTCTGCCAGCTGAAGCTCAGCCGAGGTTGGGTGGTGCTGAAGGACAATGGCCCTAAATATCAAAGTGCTTGTTTGAGGTTATTACTGCCAAAGGAGGTTCGACAAAGTGTGTTCAATAAAGATATGAACGATTATAGATGTGTGTGTTATTAACTTAACCTCATTTTGTTTATCTGTGATTTTGACTTAAATGAAGATCAGAAAACATTTTATGACAAATGTGTGTATAAAACTAGGAAATTCCAAAGGGTTCACATAGGGGACAGAAGAACACTGCATCGACTGCAGTTTTAATTACTTTTTAAAGTTCTGCATAGGAATGAATGTCTACTGTTATATTGTACAACGTTCTCAGAGGCCTTGTATTTATCGGACCTGTTTCTGCCCTATGACCTGCACATATGATCCTCTGAACCCACTTTTTAGTATTGTGATTTCATTTATGTCCAATATTCAGATAAGTTTCCTTAAATATAATGTATTTAAAAATGTATATGGTTGTTTATTAGCAATTGTTAACT
>JAMFTG010001475.1:25000-49494 GCA_023974075.1 Chaenocephalus aceratus | reverse complement strand
CTCAGGTTTCTGGTGTTTCTAAGGTTTCTGGTGTTTCTCAGGTTTCTGGTGTTCTCAGGTTTCAGGTGTTTCTCAGGTTTCAGGTTTTCTAAGGTTTCTGTGTTTCTGAGGTTTCTGGTTGCTTCTCAGGTTTCTGGTGTTTCTCAGGTTTCTGGTGTTTTCTGAGGTTTCTGGTGTTTTCTCAGGTTTCTGGTGTTTCTCAGGTTTCTGTGTTTCTAAGGTTTCTGGTGTTTTCTAAGGTTTCTGGTGTTTCTCAGGTTTCTGGTGTTTCTCAGGTTTCTGGTGTTTCTGAGGTTTCTGGTGTTTCTAAGGTTTCTGGTGTTTCTAAGGTTTCTGGTTGGTTCTCAGGTTTCTGTGTTTCTCAGGTTTCTGGTGTTTCTAAGGTTTCTGGTGTTTCTCAGGTTTCTGGTGTTTCTCAGGTTTATGGTTGTTTCTCAGGTTTCTGGTGTTTCTCAGGTTTCTGGTGTTTCTAAGGTTTCTGGTGTTTCTCAGGTTTCAGGTGTTTCTCAGGTTTCAGGTGTTTCTCAGGTTTTCTGGTGTTTTTGAGGTTTCTGGTGCTTCTCAGGTTTCTGGTGTTTCTCAGGTTTCTGGTGTTTCTGGTGTTTCTCAGGTTTCTGGTGTTTCTCAGGTTTCTGGTGTTTCTAAGGTTTCTGGTGTTTCTCAGGTTTCTGGTGTTTCTAAGGTTTCTGGTGTTTCTCAGGTTTCTGGTGTTTCTCAGGTTTCTGGTGTTTCTAAGGTTTCTGGTGTTTCTCAGGTTTCTGGTTGTTTCTGAGGTTTCTGGTGTTTCTAAGGTTTCTGGTGTTTCTAAGGTATCTCAGGTTTCTCAGGTTTCTGGTGTTTCTCAGGTATCTGGTGTTTCTCAGGTTTCTGGTGTTTCTCAGGTTTCTGGTTGTTTCTCAGGTTTCAGGTGTTTCTCAGGTTTCTGGTGTTTCTGAGGTTTCTGGTGCTTCTCAGGTTTCTGGTTGTTTCTCAGGTTTCTGGTGTTTCTGAGGTTTCTGGTGTTTCTAAGGTTTCTGGTGTTTCTCAGGTTTCTGGTGTTTCTCAGGTTTCAGGTGTTTCTCAGGTTTCTGGTGTTTCTGAGGTTTCTGGTGCTTCTCAGGTTTTCTGGTGTTTCTCAGGTTTCTGGTGTTTCTGAGGTTTCTGGTGTTTCTAAGGTTTCTGGTGTTTCTCAGGTTTCTGGTGTTTCTAAGCTTTATGGTGTTTCTCAGGTTTTTGGTGTTTCTCAGGTTTCTGGTGTTTCTGAGGTTTCTGGTGTTTCTAAGGTTCTGGTGTTTCTAAGCTTTCTGGTGTTTCTAAGGTTTCTGGTGTTTCTGAGGTTTCTGGTGCTTCTCAGGTTTCTGGTGTTTCTCAGGTTTCTGGTGTTTCTGAGGTTTCTGGTGTTTCTCAGGTTTCTGGTGTTTCTGAGGTTTCTGGTGTTTCTAAGGTTTCTGGTTTCTCAGGTTTTGGTGTTTCTCAGGTTTCTGGTGTTTCTAAGGTTTTTGGTTGTTTCTAAGGTTTCTGGTGTTTCTGAGGTTTCTGGTGTTTCTAAGGTTTCTGGTGTTTCTGGTGTTTCTAAGCTTTCTGGTGTTTCTAAGGTTTCTGGTTGTTTCTAAGCTTTCTGGTGTTTCTAAGGTTTTTGGTGTTTCTCAGGTTTCTGGTGTTTCTGAGGTTTCTGGTGTTTCTAAGGTTTCTGGTGTTTCTCAGGTTTCTGGTGTTTCTCAGGTTTCTGGTGTTTCTAAGGTTTCTGGTGTTTCTAAGCTTTCTGGTCTTTCTAAGGTTTTTGGTGTTTCTAAGGTTTCTGGTGTTTCTAAGGTTTCTGGTGTTTCTGGTGTTTCTAAGCTTTCTGGTGTTTCTAAGGTTTCTGGGTGTTTCTCAGGTTTCTGGTGTTTCTCAGGTTTCTGGTTGGTTTCTCAGGTTTCTCGGTGTGTTTCTCAGGTTTCAGGTGTTTCTCAGGTTTCTGGTGTTTCTGAGGTTTCTGGTGCTTCTCAGGTTTTCTGGTGTTTCTGAGGTTTCTGGTGTTTCTAAGGTTTCTGGTGTTCTAAGGTTTCTGGTGTTTCTCAGGTTTTCTGGTGTTTCTCAGGTTTCTGGTGTTTCTAAGGTTTCTGGTGTTTCTCAGGTTTCTGGTGTTTCTCAGGTTTCTGGTGTTTCTCAGGTTTCTGGTGTTTCTAAGGTTTCTCAGGTTTCTGGTTGTTTCTCAGGTTTCTGGTGTTTCTAAGGTTTTCTGGTGTTTCTAAGGTTTCTGGTGTTTCTGAGGTTTCTGGTGTTTCTGAGGTTTCTGGTGCTTCTCAGGTTTCTGGTGTTTCTCAGGTTTCTGGTGTTTCTGAGGTTTCTGGTGTTTCTCAGGTTTCTGGTGTTTCTCAGGTTTCTGGTTGTTTTTCAGGTTTCTGGTGTTTCTCAGGTTTCTGGTGTTTCTCAGGTTTTCTGGTGTTTCTGGTGTTTCTGAGGTTTCTGGGTTTCTCAGGTTCTGGTGTTTCTAAGGTTTCTGGTGTTTCTCAGGTTTCTGGTGTTTCTCAGGTTTCTGGTGTTTCTCAGGTTCTGGTGTTTCTCAGGTTTCAGGTGTTTCTCAGGTTTCTGGTGTTTCTGAGGTTTCTGGTGCTTCTCAGGTTTCTGGTGTTTCTCAGGTTTCTGGTGTTTCTGAGGTTTCTGGTGTTTCTAAGGTTTCTGGTGTTTCTAAGGTTTCTGGTGTTTCTCAGGTTTCTGGTGTTTTTCAGGTTTCTGGTGTTTCTCAGGTTTCTGGTGTTTCTCAGGTTTCTGGTGTTTCTAAGGTTTCTGGTGTTTCTCAGGTTTCTGGTGTTTCTCAGGTTTCTGGTGTTTCTCAGGTTTCTGGTGTTTCTCAGGTTTCTGGGTTTCTCAGGTTTCTGGTGTTTCTCAGGTTTCAGGTGTTCTCAGTTTCAGGTGTTTCTCAGGTTTCTGGTGTTTCTGAGGTTTCTGAGGTTTCTGGTGTTTCTGAGGTTTCTGGTGTTTCTAAGGTTTCTGGTGTGTTTCTCAGGTTTTCTGGTGTTTTCTCAGGTTTCTGGTGTTTCTAAGGTTTCTGGTGTTTCTAAGGTTTCTGGTGTGTTCTAAGGTTTATGGTGTTTCTAAGCTTTCTGGTGTTTCTAAGGTTTTTGGTGGTTTCTCAGGTTTCTGGTGTTTCTGAGGTTTCTGGTGTTTTCTGAGGTTTCTGGTTGTTTCTAAGGTTTCTGGTGTTTCTAAGCCTTTCTGGTGTTTCTAAGGTTTCTGGTGTTTCTCAGGTTTCTGGTGTTTCTCAGGTTCTGGTGTTTCTAAGGTTTCTGGTGTTTCTCAGGTTTCTGGTGTTTCTGGTGTTTCTCAGGTTTCTGGTGTTTCTCAGGTTTCTGGTGTTTCTCAGGTTTCTGGTGTTTCTCAGGTTTTCAGGTGTTTCTCAGGTTTCTGGTGTTTCTGAGGTTTCTGGTGCTTCTCAGGTTTCTGGTGTTTCTAAGGTTTCTGGTGTTTCTGAGGTTTCTGGTGTTTCTAAGGTTTCTGGTGTTTCTCAGGTTTCTGGTGTTTCTCAGGTTTCTGGTGTTCTAAGGTTTCTGGTGTTTCTAAGGTTTCTGGTGTTTCTAAGCTTTCTGGTGTTTCTAAGGTTTTTGGTGTTTCTCAGGTTTCTGGTGTTTCTGAGGTTTCTGGTGTTTCTAAGGTTTCTGGTGTTTCTCAGGTTTCTGGTGTTTCTCAGGTTTCTGGTGTTTCTAAGGTTTCTGGTGTTTCTAAGGTTTCTGGTGTTTCTAAGCTTTCTGGTGTTTCTAAGGTTTTTGGTGTTTCTAAGGTTTCTGGTGTTTCTAAGGTTTCTGGTGTTTCTAAGGTTTCTGGTGTTTCTGGTGTTTCTAAGCTTTCTGGTGTTTCTCAGGTTTCTTGTGTTTCTCAGGTTTCTGGTGTTTCTCAGGTTTCTGGTGTTTCTGGTGTTTCTATGGTTTCTCAGGTTTCTGGTGTTTCTCAGGTTTCTGGTGTTTCTAAGGTTTCTGGTGTTCCTCAGGTTTCTGGTGTTTCTAAGGTTTCTGGTGTTTCTCAGGTTTCTGGTGTTTCTCAGGTTTCAGGTGTTTCTCAGGTTTCTGGTGTTTCTATGGTTTCTCAGGTTTCTGGTGTTTCTAAGGTTTCTGGTGTTTCTAAGGTTTCTGGTGTTTCTAAGGTTTCTGGTGTTTCTAAGGTTTCTGGTGTTTCTCAGGTTTCTGGTGTTTCTCAGGTTTCTGGTGTTTCTCAGGTTTCTGGTGTTTCTCAGGTTTCTGGTGTTTCTAAGGTTTCTGGTGTTTCTAAGGTTTCTGGTGTTTCTAAGCTTTCTGGTGTTTCTAAGGTTTTTGGTGTTTCTAAGGTTTCTGGTGTTTCTAAGGTTTCTGGTGTTTCTAAGGTTCTGGTGTTTCTGGTGTTTCTAAGCTTTCTGGTGTTTCTAAGGTTTCTGGTGTTTCTCAGGTTTCTTGTGTTTCTCAGGTTTCAGGTGTTTCTCAGGTGTTTCTCAGGTTTCTGGTGTTTCTCAGGTTTCTGGTGTTTCTCAGGTTTCTGGTGTTTCTCAGGTTTCTGGTGTTTCTCAGGTTTCATGGTGTTTCTCAGGTTTCTGGTGTTTCTAAGGTTTCTGGTGTTTCTCAGGTTTCTGGTGTTTCTAAGGTTTCTGGTGTTTCTCAGGTCTGGTTTCTCAGGTTCTGGTGTTTCTAGGTTTCTGTGTTTCTGGTGTTTCTAAGGTTTCTGGAGTTTCTCAGGTTTCTGGTGTTTCTCAGGTTTCTCAGGTTTCTGGTGTTTCTCAGGTTTTTGGTGTTTCTCAGGTTTTTGGTGTTTCTCAGGTTTCTGGTGTTTCTCAGGTTTCTGGTATTTCTAAGGTTTCAGGTGTTCATGGTGTTTCTGAGCTTCGTACCTGCAGTGGCGAGCGGACCGTGATGACCTTGTTTCCGTCGGCGGCGTCGATCTGCAGCAGCACGGACACGACCTCCTGCAGAGAAGGACCGCGGACGTTGTAGAGACGGCGACCCGGTTTGTCCACAGCGATGTTCGAGATCTCGCTGAATCCAGAGGGCACTGCAGGGTCAGAGAGACAGCGGCCATCTTTAATCTCTATCCACTTCACTTCAGTCAGAGCATGAGCAGAGACACAAAGACATGAGAACACAAGGACATGAGGACACAAGGACACAAGGACAAAAGGACATGAGGAAAGAGACCAGAACATATTTGCAGGATGTGCTTATATCTGCTGGAGATGTGAAGGCAGATATAAAGTGTGTGTTTGTGTGTGTGTGAGCATATATGAAGTGTGTGTGTGTGCAGATATAAAGAGTGTGTTTGTGTGTGTGTGTGAGCATATATAAAGTGTGTGTGTGTGTGTGTGTGTGTGTGTGTGTGTGTGTGTGTGTGTGTGTGTGTGCAGATATAAAGAGTGTGTGCAGATATAAACAGTGTATTCTTTGAGGGGGAGTCTCTGACCGATGGAGAGGCTGTACAGAGAGCTCTCCTGCCTCTGCAGAGCCGACAGCTTCCCCCGGGACGAGGTCCGGATCATGGACAGCTCCAGGTCCAGACTCTGGTCCACCGGCAGCTCCTGGAGCTTCCCCTGGCCTGGGGGGCCCCGGGGCCTCAGCGAGGGGCTGTGCTGCACCATGAGGGGGATCCCCAGGGAGTTATTGAGGGTGAAGGGGGCCTTCTCCTTCAGGGAGGGGTCGAAGGAGGAGGAGGCGCCCTCTGAGAACGCCTGATCACAAACCAGACTGTCAGCTTCAGGATGGGATTTATTAACAAGGAATCTGCTTTGGTGTAAAAGGTCGAAAACAAAGACACTGTTTTTTTAAGAACTATTATAAAAAGTATTTTAAAGACTAATGTAAACATTTTTAAATAAAGACAGTATTTACACAAAATATAAAAATGTAAGAAACTGAGTGATGTTAAATAGAATATGACCAACACTATATTCAAAGTGTAGTGCTGTGCAGGTTCAATGAATCAATCAAAGATTATTAATAAAGCCCAATATAACATATGTTACAACCCCCCGGTAAATGGGAGAAACCCCCCGGTTAAATGGGAAAACTGAAGAAACCTGGGAGAGAGCAACAGAGGAGGATCCCTCTCTCAGGACGGACAGACGTGCAATAGATATCGTGTGTAAATTGAAAAGACAATATATTTCCAACAAAGGTAGTCCAGATGCTGGAGCATGCATGTGTCTATAAATAAAAGAGCAGAAATGCTGTGCAGGATTTACAGTATTGTAAAGAAGATACGGTTCACACAGTGTACTGTAATGCAGGATGGTTCTATTTAGGGATGGGTATCGTTAAGGTTTTAACGGTACTACTACTTTTATTGACCCGCTTATCGGTCCGGTCTTTTAACGGTACTCATCGGTTCTTTTGGAGAAGAAAATAAGGTAAACTAACTAAACAAATTGTGAAGAAAACTAACATTGCTTTTTATTTAAATTAAATCAGGGCTGTCAAGTTAACGCGTTAATAACGCGCCAACGCAAAAAAAAATTAACGCCACTAATTATTTTAACGCGATTTAACGCATATGTATTTTTTGTCCTCGGCCGCCCCGTAGTTTAAAATACCATCTACAAGCTGATGCTGACAGCCCGCTCCTGCTGCCCGCTTGCGGCAGACCACACTTCCACGCTCACCGGCAGGCACCGACTGGCCATCTGGAGGACCGGGAGGGTGTGTGTGTGTGTGTGTGTGTGTGTGTGTGTGTGTGTGTGTGTGGCGCGAGGGAGCGAGAGAGAGAATGGGCACACCTTACGTGTATTGTTGTTGTTAGCATCTGGTGCTAGCTAGCTGCGCTAACGGATATAAGGAGCTGTTTAAATGAAAACAGAGGAGCGACATTTCGCCACAACTGCGCCGAGCACTTGACTTGATGCAGGAAGCAGACAGCGGGACGTTGTAGGAGAAGTCAGCACACTCAGCACGGATAGTGCAACATGACTGCAGCGTCCAGGCAGCTCCCGTCGAGCATAGCCTTGAGTTGCACATAGCTCCAACGATCCATCACACACACCCACACCCACCCCCAAACACACACACACACACACACACACACACACACACACACACACACACACACACACACACACACACACACACACACACACACACACACACACACACACACACACACACACACACACACACACACACACACACACACACACACACACACACACACACACACACACACACACACACACACACACACACACACACACACACACACACACACACACACACACACACACACTTTGTATTGTGTGAGAGAGGTTCCAGGTTGTTATGTTTTAATATTCGTGAGAATATTTGTCATTGATCAAATGATAATAAACAAACATTTGCATAAAGCATATTTGTCCACTCATATATAAGAGTATTAAAAGCTTGAAAAATATCCCTCTAAGGAACATTTAGAACAGATACAAAATGTGCGATTAATCGCGATTAAATATTTTAATCGACTGACAGCACTCAATTAAACACATAATATTTTACATCAAAAGAAACAACAACGTTTTAACAAATCGTATTAAATAATCTGATGACAGAACTGTAAACAGAATAGCTGAAACTTAACAAAATAAATAACTCCGTTACCTCTAATCATTAACCCATGTTTGTATCATTGAGTTAACTCCGTGTGTTGCTGCTAGCATACAGAACACCTGACGCATATTAGAAACGGAGTTGGCGACACTAGAACTGCAATATAATGTTTGTGCAGCATAATACATATGACATATATTTTTTAGATGTCTCCAGAACCGATAAAAAGACCGATAACGTCAGAGCTTAACGGTACCACGTCTTTAAAAATGCAGCCCCGGAGCCCGTTTAATACCGGGGCTCGGTACCCATCCCTAGTTCTATTAGAGCAGGCGGTACCTTGGCCAGGTTCTGCAGGACACTCAGGCTGCTCTGGGACACCGTGACGTTCAGGTTGTCTTTGGAGGAAACACTGACGGCCAGGCGAGGTTCGGGCAGGATGACGAAATCGTCTCCGTGGACCGGACTCCTGTCCTGCAGCGGGTTGTTCTTCATCTGCAGGAACATACAACGTTACCCTACAAAATAAATACTTCACTGTTTGCACGGGTTTCTCTGGACCAGCTGTGAGAGAGTTTGTGAACAGATGTTTTTATAAAGCTCAGCTGATATTTAAACTTCAGATCCCCAAGACTTTATGAACGAGTTCTCCAGAAGTTTAGATGATGAAGTCTAAAAGGCTTTTATTTTGTTAAACATCAACTCTGACGGCTTTGGTTTGTTTGGAAACAGACAGATAGGTGAAGTGAGTTTGAAGGTGTATGCATGTTATGTTGTGTAAGTTCAATCAATCAATCAAAGTTTATATATAAAGCCCACTATCACACATTCAAAGTCTCTGTGGACAATACAGTGTGTACAGAATATCAATATGACCCCCTCTGTCCTTGGACATCAGAAAAGAAAACACTCTCAAAGAAACCCCCAGTTAATGGAACAAACCCCCAGTTAATAGGATAAACCCCCAGTCAATGGAACAAACCCCCCAGTTAATGGAACACACACCCCAGTCAATGGAACAAATCCCCCAGTTAATAGGATACACCCCCCAGTTAATGGAAGAAAAAAAACCAGGTAATGGGAGAAACTCCCAGTTAATGGAATAATCCCCCCAGTTAATGGAACAAACCCCCATGTAATGGAACAAACCCCCAGTTTAATGGAACAAACCCCCCAGTTAATGGAAGAAGAAACCCCCCAGTTAATGAAGAAACCCCCAGTTAATGGAACAAACCCCCCAGTTAATGAAGAAACCCCCAGTAAATGGAACCAACCTCCCAGTTAATGGAAGAAACCCCCAGTTAATGAAGAAACCCCCCAGTTAATAAGAAGAAACCCCCCAGTTAATGGAACAAACCCCCCAGTTAATGGAAGAAACCCTCCAGTTTAAGAAGAAACCCCCAGTTAATGGAACAAACCCCCAGTTAATGGAAGAAACCCCCCAGTTAATGAAGAAACCCCCCAGTTAATGGAACCATAACCACCCAGTAATGGAACAAACCCCCAGTTAATGGAACAAACCCCCCAGTTAATGAAGAAACCGCCCAGTAAATGGAACCAACCTCCCAGTTAATGTAAGAAACCCACCAGTTTAATGAGAAAGAAACCCCAGTTAATGTAAGAAACCCACATGTTATGGAACAAACCCCCAGTTAATGGATGAAACCCCCAGTTAAAGAAGAAACCCCAGTTAATGGAACAAACCCACAGTTATGGAACAAACCCCCCAGTTAATGGATGAACCCCCAGTTAATGAAGAAACCCCCAGTTAATGGACAAACCCCCCAGTTAATGAAGAAACCCCCAGTAAATGGAACCAACCTCCCAGTTAATGGAAGAAACCCTCCAGTTAATTGAAGAAACCCCCAGTTAATGGAACAAACCCCCCAGTTATGGAAGACCCCCAGTTAATGAGAGAGAAACCCCCAGTTATGGAAGAAACCCCCCAGTTAATGAAGAAGAAAACCCCCAGTAAATGGAACCAACCTCCCAGTTAATGTAAGAAACCCACAGTTAATGAGAGAAACCCCAGTTAATGTAAGAAACCCACAGTTAATGGAAGAAACCCCAGTTAAAAGAAGAAACCCCCAGTTAATGCAACAAACCCACAGTTAATGGAACAAACCCCCCCAGTTAATGGATGAAACCCCCAGTTAATGGATGAAACCCCAGTTAATGGAACAAACCCCCCAGTTAATGAAAAAAACCCCCAGTTAATGGAACAAACCCCCCAGTTAATGAAGAAACCCCCCAGTTAATGGAACAAACCCCCAGTTAATGGAACAAACCCCCAGTTAATGGAACAAACCCCCCAGTTAATGAAGAAACCCCCCAGTTAATGGGAGGAACCCCCCAGTTAATGGGAGAAAACCCCCAGTTAATGGAACAAACCCCCAGTTAATGTAAGAACCACAGTTATGAGAGAAACCACAGTTAATGAGATGAAACCCCCAGTTAATGGATGAAACCCCAGTACTGGATGAACCCAGTTAATGGAACAAACCCCCCAGTTAATGGAACAAACCCCCAGTTAATGGAACAAACCCCCAGTTAATGAAGAAACCCCCAGTTAATGAAGAAACCCCCAGTTAATGGCACAACCCACAGTTAATGAAGAAACCCCCAGTTAATGGAAACAAAACCCCAGTTAATGAAGAAACCCCCAGTTATGAACAAACCCCCCAGTTAATGGAAGAGAAACCTCCAGTTAATGGAAGAAACCCCCCAGTTAATAGGATAAACCCCCCAGTTAATGGAATAAACCCCCAGTTAAATGGAAACAAACCCCCCAGTTAATGGAACAAACCCCCCAGTTAATGGAACAAACCCCCCAGTTAATGGAAGAAATCCCAGTTAATGAGAGAAACCCCCAGTTAATGGAAGAAACCTCCAGTTAATGGAACCAACCCCCAGTTAATGAAGACACCCCCAGTTAATGGAACAAACCCCCTGTTAATGGAACAAACCCCCTGTTAATGGAACAAACCCCCAGTTAATGGAAAGAAACCCCCAGTTAATGGAACAAACCCCCTGTTAATGGAACAAACCCCCAGTTAAATGGAACAAACCCCAGTTAATGAACAAACCCCCAGTTATGGAACAAACCCCAGTTAATGGAACAAACCCCCAGTTATGGAACAAACCCCCAGTTAATGGCACAAACCACAGTTAAGAGAAACCCCCCAGTATAATAGGATAAACCCCCAGTCAATGGAACAAACCCCCCAGTTAAAGGAAGAAACCCCCCAGTTAAAGGAAGAAGAACCCACAGTTAATGGAACAAACCCCTGTTAATGGAACAAACCCCCTGTTAATGGAACAAACCCCCAGTTAATGAAGAAACTCCCAGTTAATGGAACAAACCCCCAGTTAATGGAAGAAACCCCCCAGTTAATAGGATAAACCCCAGTTAATGGAAGAACCCCCCAGTTAATGGAAGAAACCCCCCAGTTAATGGAACAAACCCCCAGTTAATGGAACAAACCCCCAGTTAATGAAGAAACTCCAGTTAATGAACAAACCCCCAGTTAATGAACAAACTCCCAGTAATTGAACAAACTCCCAGTTAATGGAAACAAACCCCCCAGTTAATGGAAGAAACCCCCCAGTGTAATAGGATAAACCCCCCAGTTAATGGAACAAACCACCCAGTTAATGAAGAAACCCCCAGTTAATGGAACAAACCCACCAGTTAATAGGAGAAACCCCCCAGTTAATGAAGAAACCCCCAGTAATGGAATATAAACCCCCCAGTTAAAGGAAGAAAACCACAGTTAATGAACAAACTCCCAGTTAATGGAAGAAACCCCCAGTTAATGGAATAACCCCCCAGTTAATGAAGAAAACCACAGTTATGGAACAAACCCCACAGTTAATGAACAAACTCCCAGTTAATGAACAAACTCCCAGTTAATGAACAAAACTCCCAGTTAATGGAAGAAACCCCCCGTTAAGGGAAGAAACCCCCAGTTAATGGAACCAACCCCCCAGTTAATGGAACAAACCCCCCAGTTATGAAGAAACACCAAGTTAATGGAACAAACCCCCCAGTTAATGGAACAAACTCACAGTTAATGGAAGAGAAACTCCCAGTTAATGGAGGAAATCCCCCAGTTAATGGAACACACACCCCAGTTAATGGAACAAACCCCCCAGTTAATGAAGAAACCCCCCAGTTAATGAAGAAAACCCCCCAGTTAATGGAAAGAGAAACTCCCAGTTAATGGAGAAATCCCCCAGTTAATGGAACAAACCCCCAGTTAATGGAGAAATCCCCAGTTAATGGAACAAACCCCCCAGTTAATGGAACAAACCCCCCAGTTAATGGGAGAAACCCCCAGTTCATGTGAGAAACTTCAGGGAGAGCAACAGAGGAGGATCCCTCTCTCAGGACGGACAGACTGCAATATATATCGTGTGTACATTAAAAAGATAATACATTTACAACAAAGGTAGTCCAGATGCTGGAACATGCATGTGTCTATACATAACAAGATGTTAATGATGCATTCATATTAAACCCAGTTCCACCTCCAGCTCCAGAGTCCACCTGCGTCTGCCTTTGTCCACGCGCTCGATCAGCGGCTCCCACACTGCGTGGATCTCATTGAAGTAGTTCACCTGCACACACCACAGCTTTATTAAAGAGTTTATTAAATATATATATATTAGTGATTCACTGATTTAAAGTCTCGTTATGACCCTCCAGCGTCATGTCGGCTCTCAGCTGCAGCAGGGAGGACCAGTTCTTGGCCGAGCCGCTGAAGGAGGACTCGGCGAGCAGAAGGGGGACGGTCCGGTGTCCGAACCCGGACTCCAGAGTCACCTGGATCACCTGTCCAGAGGAAACACAGCTCTAAAGCTTCACAATATGAGCTGAAAACTGCAGCGTGTGGACAGGAAACACAGCTCAAAAGTTTCACAATAAAAGCTTGAAAACTGCAGCTCTAAAGTTTTCAAGCTGAAGATGACACTTCATCAACAGAACAATATTTCTCGTAAATGTTCTGAATAAAAGCTGCAGCTGGAAACAGACCCTTTGTTTAAAGTTACCATGATAAAAGCTGAGGTCATCATGAACAATAATAATGGTAACGTTTCTGAAGACAGTTTTCAGAATAAGAGCTGAAGACGACTCTTTGTCAACAGGAAACTACTCTTTGTTGGTCTTCAGAATAAGAGCTTAAGACAGCTCTGTGTCAACAGGAAACTACTCTTTGTTGGTCTTCAGAATAAGAGCTGAAGACAGCTCTGTGTCAACAGGAAACTACTCTTTGTTGGTCTTTCAGAATAAGAGCTTGAGACAGCTCTGTGTCAACAGGAAACTACTCTTTCTTGGTCTTCAGAATAAGAGCTGAAGACAGCTCTGTGTCAACAGGAAACTACTCTTTGTTGGTCTTCAAAATAAGAGCTTAAGACAGCTGTGTGTCAACAGGAAACTACTCGTTGTTTGTCTTCAGAATAAGAGCTTATGACAGCTGTGTGTCAACAGGAAACTACTCTTTGTTTGTCTTCAGAATAAGAGCTTAAGACAGCTCTGTGTCAACAGGAAACTACTCTTTGTTGGTCTTCAGACTAAGAGCTGAAGACAGCTGTGTGTCAACAGGAAACTACTCTTTGTTGGTCTTCAGAATAAGAGCTGAAGACAGCTGTTGGTCTTCAGAATAAGAGCTGAAGACAGCTGTGTGTCAACAGGAAACTACTCTTTGTTGGTCTTCAGAATAAGAGCTTACGACAGCTCTGTGTCAACAGGAAACTACTCTTTGTTGGTCTTCAGAATAAGAGCTGAAGACAGCTCTGTGTCAACAGGAAACTACTCTTTGTTGGTCTTCAGAATAAGAGCTGAAGACAGCTGTGTGTCAACAGGAAACTACTCTTTGTTGGTCTTCAGAATAAGAGCTGAAGACAGCTCTGTGTCAACAGGAAACTACTCTTTGTTGGTCTTCAGAATAAGAGCTGAAGACAGCTCTGTGTCAACAGGAAACTACTCTTTGTTGGTCTTCAAAATAAGAGCTTAAGACAGCTGTGTGTCAACAGGAAACTACTCTTTGTTTGTCTTCAGAATAAGAGCTTATGACAGCTGTGTGTCAACAGGAAACTACTCTTTGTTTGTCTTCAGAATAAGAGCTTAAGACAGCTCTGTGTCAACAGGAAACTACTCTTTGTTGGTCTTCAGAATAAGAGCTGAAGACAGCTGTGTGTCAACAGGAAACTACTCTTTGTTGGTCTTCAGAATAAGAGCTGAAGACAGCTGTTGGTCTTCAGAATAAGAGCTGAAGACAGCTGTGTGTCAACAGGAAACTACTCTTTGTTGGTCTTCAGAATAAGAGCTACGACAGCTCTGTGTCAACAGGAAACTACTCTTTGTTGGTCTTCAGAATAAGAGCTGAAGACAGCTCTGTGTCAACAGGAAACTACTCTTTGTTGGTCTTCAGAATAAGAGCTGAAGACAGCTCTGTGTCAACAGGAAACTACTCTTTGTTGGTCTTCAGAATAAGAGCTGAAGACAGCTGTGTGTCACAGGAAACTACTCTTTGTTGGTCTTCAGAATAAGAGCTGAAGACAGCTCTGTATCAACAGGAAAACTACTCTTTGTTGGTCTTCAGAATAAGAGCTGAAGACAGCTGTGTGTCAACAGGAAACTACTCTTTGTTGGTCTTCAGAATAAGAGCTGAAGACAGCTGTGTGTCAACAGGAAACTACTCTTTGTTGGTCTTCAGATAAGAGCTGAAGACAGTGCTGTGTCAACAGGAAACTACTCTTTGTTGGTCTTCAGAATAAGAGCTGAAGACAGCTGTGTGTCAACAGGAAACTACTCTTTGTTGGTCTTCAGAATAAGAGCTGAAGACAGCTCTGTGTCAATAGGAAACTACTCTTTGTTGGTCTTCAGAATAAGAGCTGAAGACAGCTCTGTGTCAACAGGAAACTACTCTTTGTTGGTCTTCAGAATAGAGCTGAAGACAGCTCTGTGTCAACAGGAAACTACTCTTTGTTGGTCTTCAGAATAAGAGCTGAAGAAGCTGTGTGTCAACAGGAAACTACTCTTTGTTGGTCTTCAGAATAAGAGCTGAAGACAGCTGTGTGTCAACAGGAAACTACTCTTTGTTGGTCTTCAGAATAAGAGCTGAAGACAGCTCTGTGTCAATAGGAAACTACTCTTTGTTGGTCTTCAGAATAAGAGCTGAAGACAGCTGTGTGTCAACAGGAAACTACTCTTTGTTGGTCTTCAGAATAAGAGCTGAAGACAGCTGTGTGTCAACAGGAAACTACTCTTTGTTGGTCTTCAGAATAAGAGCTGAAGACAGCTGTGTGTCAACAGGAAACTACTCTTTGTTGGTCTTCAGAATAAGAGCTGAAGACAGCTGTTGGTCTTCAGAATAAGAGCTGAAGACAGCTGTGTGTCAACAGGAAACTACTCTTTGTTGGTCTTCAGAATAAGAGCTGAAGACAGCTCTGTGTCAACAGGAAACTACTCTTTGTTGGTCTTCAGAATAAGAGCTGAAGACAGCTCTGTGTCAACAGGAAACTACTCTTTGTTGGTCTTCAGAATAAGAGCTGAAGACAGCTCTGTGTCAACAGGAAACTACTCTTTGTTGGTCTTCAGAATAAGAGCTGAAGACAGCTGTGTGTCAACAGGAAACTACTCTTTGTTGGTCTTCAGAATAAGAGCTGAAGACAGCTCTGTATCAACAGGAAACTACTCTTTGTTGGTCTTCAGAATAAGAGCTGAAGACAGCTGTGTGTCAACAGGAAACTACTCTTTGTTGGTCTTCAGAATAAGAGCTGAAGACAGCTGTGTGTCAACAGGAAACTACTCTTTGTTGGTCTTCAGAATAAGAGCTGAAGACAGCGCTTGTGTCAACAGGAAACTACTCTTTGTTGGTCTTCAGAATAAGAGCTGAAGACAGCTCTGTGTCAACAGGAAAACTACTCTTTGTTGGTCTTCAGAATAAGAGCTGAAGACAGCTCTGTGTCAAAAGGAAATAACTACTCTTGTTGGTCTTCAGAATAAGAGCTGAGAAGCTGTGTTCAACAGGAAACTACTCTTGTCTGGTCTTCAGAATAAGAGATGAGGACAGCTGTGTGTCAACAGGAAAATACTCTTTGTTGGTCTTCAGAATAAGAGCTGAAGACAGCTCTGTGTCAATAGGAAACTACTCTTGTTGGTCTTCAGAATAAGAGCTGAAGACAGCTGGTGTGTCAACAGGAAACTACCTCTTGTTGTCTCTTCAGAATAAGAGCTGAGAACAGCTGTGTTGTCAAAGGAAACTACTCTTTGTTGGTCTTCAGAATAAGAGCTTGAAGACAGCTGTGTGTCAACAGGAAACTACTCTTTTGTTGGTCTTCAGAAATAAGAGCTGAAGTAAGCTGTTGGTCTTCAGAATAGAGCTGAAGACAGCTGGTGTCAACAGGAAACTACTCTTTGTTGGTTGGTCTTCAGATAAGAGATGAAGACAGCTCTGTGTCAACAGGAAACTACTCTTTGTTGGTCTCTCAGAATAAGAGCTGAAGACAGCTTTGTGTCAACAGGAAACTACTCTTTGTTGGTCTTCAGAATAAGAGCTGAAGACAGCTGTGTGTCAACAGGAAAAACTACTCTTTGTTGGTCTTCAGAATAAGAGCTGAAGGACAGCAAAGTGTGTCAACAGGAAACTACTCTTTGTTGGGTCTTCAGAATAAGAGCTGAAGACAGCTGTGTGTTCAACAGGAAAACTACTCTTTGTCTGGTCTTCAGACTAAGAGCTGAAGACAGATGTGTTGTCAACAGGAAAACTACTCTTTGTTGGTCTTCAGAATAAGAGCTGAAGACAGCTGTGTGTCAACAGGAAACCTACTCTTTGTTGACCCTTCAGAATAAGAGCTCACCTTGACCTCGGCGCCTGAAGCTCTCTCCCGCCGGCCCTGGTCCAGATCCCTGAGGCTCTCCGTGGCCTCGCTGGCCGAGTCCACTCCCAGGAACCAGAAGTTACAGCCGTTAGATGTTCCGGACCGACCAAAAGGTCCCCGACCTCCTGCGGCCCTGAGCCGTCATCATCAACATGCCGGCGCGTTGTCATGGCCGCCGTGATCGTCATCACCGTGTTCAGGATGAACGGGGAGATCTGCAGGAAGAGGGGTATCATGTGACCTGTGGCTATCATGTGATCTGTGTGATCTCTGTTTATCATGTCATCTGTGGCTTATCATGTGATATGTGGCTATCATGTGACCTGTCTGGGTTTATAAACACATTGTAATGTTGTGAACGATGTACCTTCAGGACGACTTCCTCCACCGTCACACAGCCGCTCAGCGGTTGGTTGGGCACTGTTTTGGTCTCCAAGGCGACCGAGCAGGGTCTCAATACCTATTGGACAGAAATCTGCAGGTGAGTCGGGCTCTGATTCAACCCCCCTGTCGGGTCATAGGTGACCGATGTACTACTTTCACCAGAAGTATTTTGTTTTACTTTTGATATCTCAAGGCTTCACGATTTTCTCCACAGTAGACTTTTGAACATATAAATTGCTGATCATCACTTTCATTGTATCTTTGTTTGTGTCACTTTGTAACACCAACGACTCGATAGGAAATGACTTGTCACCCTATATTCTGTTGATCCATCAGATAGTACACACAAACAAATCAAAATGTTGATTCTGGAAAACATTTTCAGCGCCTATTCTTTGTATATTCACTGCAGTTATTCATGTTAACCAGCGAGACATTGGTTATAGCTTAAAGGGTGTAACAGCAAGACACATCAGGGGCAGCCATTTACATCTGGTAATATAGAAGACTCATCCTACTGGTGACATACATGTGGGGGTCATGTGATGGTGGGGGTCATGTGATGGTTGGGGTCATGTGATGGTGGGGGTCATGTGATGGTTGGGGTCATGTGATGGTGGGGGTCATGTGATGGTTGGGGTCATGTGATGGTGGGGGTCATGTGATGGTTGGGGTCATGTGATGGTGGAGGTCATGTGATGGTTGGGGTCATGTGATGGTGGGGGTCATGTGATGGTTGGGGTCATGTGATGGTTGGGGTCATGTGATGGTGGGGGTCATGTGATGGTTGGGGTCATGTGATGTGGGGGTCATGTGATGGTGGGGGTCATGTGATGGTTGGGGTCATGTGATGGTTGGGGTCATGTGATGGTGGGGGTCATGTGATGGTGGGGGTCATGTGATGGTGGGGGTCATGTGATGGTTGGGGTCATATGATGGTGGAGGTCATGTGATGGTTGGGGTCATGTGATGGTGGGGGTCATGTGATGGTTGGGGTCATGTGATGGTGGGGGTCATGTGATGGTGGGGGCCATGTGATGGTTGGAGTCATGTGATGGTTGGGGTCATGTGATGGTTGGGGTCATGGGTCATGTGATGGTTGGGGTCATGTGATGGTGGGGGTCATGTGATGGTTGGGGTCATGTGATGGTGGGGGTCATGCGATGGTGGGGGTCATGCGATGGTTGGGGTCGTGTGATGGTTGGGGTCATGTGATGGTGGGGGTCATGTGATGGTTGGGGTCATGTGATCTCACGGTGGTGACGGCGGCGTCCTCCTGGTCCCTGATGAAGGGGCAGGCCAGCACTCGGAGCTCCCTCAGATTGGCCCTCATGTCTTGCCGTCCGTCCTCCTCCAGCTGCATACTGAAGTCGCACTGGAACGACGCCACAAGGGCGGGGGCGTCGGCCTTCATCAGGCTGGCAACAAACACCACCTCCGGGTCCAGAACCACCGCCCGAAGACGAGTCCTGACCGGAGAGGCTGACCAGAATAAATCTTCGTTATGTTAAGATTAAAACTCTCCATTAATTAGACACTAGGAAATGATTGTGATTTTCTGGTGAATCTTTTTTACTCAGAACAAGTTGAGAGCAAGAAGAAAAGAAGAGCATAAAGCTGCATCCTCTCTGATATCCAGCAGGGGGCGACTCCTGAAAGAAGTCTTGATTCTATGAGAAAATGTTCCTACTTGTCTCTTGATTTATTATCTCAGATTGTATAGAAGTCTATGAGAGAGTGTAGGCTTTACCAGTGTTGGTGTCGGCTCGAGGCTTGGCGGTCTGTCTGAGGGGTAATCTGTTGCTGGTTGCAGTGTTTGGTGTCTGAGGAAGCGCCTGCAAGAAGAAGTCAGCGACGGCCATCAGAAACTCAACGCTGGCACACAGGTAGAGTCTCTGCAGGACGAACACCACCTCCCGCTCTGCGGCGCTCTGCCGGTACGTCACATCGATCATCGCCTCAGCGCTGTCCTCGTCTCTGCGGCCCACCATCCTGCCGGCGGGACGGGAAGTGATTTTATAACTAGCTGTTCTGAAACCAACCTTCAGGACTTTCACTGCACCTCTGATGTGCAATATACATGTACAATGATATGCCTCTTAATATATATTATTACACACTGCTTATTTCTGTGTCCACCTGGACGGTCACCATTGGACATTTTTCTTTGTGTAATTTATAATATTTGATGCTTGCCTGTTATTTAATATTTTGCCTCTTTATTTTTCAAAATCAAGTCAAAGTCAACTTTATTGTTAATATCTCTGATTGTGTTACAAACAGGGACACCAAGAGTCCCAATAGATTAACAATAAATATATATATATATATATATATATATATATATGTTTATATGCAAACATACACAAAATAAAGATACAGAGTTTAAATAAAATATATAAAAGAACCATATACAAGTAGTCTGGTTACTTTGCTGTAACAATGTACACGTCCCCTCTATGGGACTGATACAGGTCTTCTGATAACAAGGTGTTCAGTAAGTGCAGGACTTTCACTGCAGTGGGTCTGTTTCCTGCTGAGTCATGTTACCGTGATGATGCTCTCTCCATGCCGGTCCTCAGGTCGTCCAGGGTGCAGCCGCTCAGCACCGCCGTCACCTCCAGGCCGTCGCTGCTCCGGATCCTCCCCGAGACCCGCAGCTGGTGCAGGGCCAGCTCGCCCAGCCGGAGCTCCTGCTGGTGCTGCAGGGCCAGCGGCTGCAGAGCAGATCCACGATTAGAATCAAGACCCAGAAACAGAGAGAGGATCCTGAACCAGACTCAGTCTCAGGTCCAACAACCAGACAAAGGAACCAGAATCAGTCTCAGGTCCAACAACCAGACAAAGGAACCAGAGCCTCTGCTGCAGTTTGAGGACTGACCTGTTTCGGGTCGTTGCTGTACAGGACCAGGCCCAGAGACTCGATGTTCAGGTTGAACCTGAGGTTCTCCAGATCCTCCTGGTCTTCCCCACCAGTCTCAGCCACTGGCTCAGCTGAAAACAGACCAAACAGAACCATCAACACCTGGACTGACTGCAGAACTCAGCTTGTCACATTTAAATAATGAAGTCCTTCTGACCTGCGGGGGGGCCTGCTCCCAGCTGCCCGACGGCCTCCGGTCGAGGGTCGGTGTTCTCCGGACAACCGGCCTCTCCCAGGTTCTCCGTCAGGATCCTCAGTAGAACCTTCAGGTCCTCCTGACTCAGCTCCACCTACAGGTACGGTATTAGCCTAGCTTAGCACAAACACTGGAAGCAGGGGGAAACTGCTAGCCCAGCATGTAGAGCAAGTTCTTCCCTAACTACAGACACACATGAGATCTATCTGAAACAGTATTCACATGGCCCGAAACACAGGCTTAAGGTTCTGAAGCTAGAACAGGTACAGGACTACAGGATCAGATGGTATGAGGACTGGTTCAGAGACAAGAGCAGGCGGGTTAGAAACGAGTGTGTGTTGTATTTTATTATCAGGACCTTCATGGGCTTGAGGTCTCCATCCACCTCCACTGCCACCATTTTTGTACCAGGTCGCCGACAGGTTCCTCCGGACCATCAGCTGCAGGTTCACCGGCTCCAGCAGCTCAATGCCAGGCCCCCCCCCCGCCGCCGGGTCCGAGTCTGGGTCCAAACAGGTCCTGATGAACGAGTCATGTTAGACATGTTTATCTCTGCTAGCTGAGTCATGCTAGCTGAGTCATGCTAGCTGAGTCATGTTAGACGTGTTTATCTCTGCTAGCTGAGTCATGCTAGCTGAGTCATGTTAGACGTGTTTATCTCTGCTAGCTGAGTCATGCTAGCTGAGTCATGCTAGCTGAGTCATGTTAGACGTGTTTATCTCTGCTAGCTGAGTCATGTTAGACGTGTTTATCTCTGCTAGCTGAGTCATGCTAGCTGAGTCATGCTAGACGTGTTTATCTCTGCTAGCTGAGTCATGCTAGCTGAGTCATGCTAGACGTGTTTATCTCTGCTAGCTGAGTCATGCTAGCTGAGTCATGCTAGACGTGTTTATCTCTACTAGCTGAGTCATGCTAGCTGAGTCATGCTAGACATGTTTATCTCTGCTAGCTGAGTCATGCTAGCTGAGTCATGCTAGACGTGTTTATCTCTGCTAGCTGAGTCATGCTAGACGTGTTTATCTCTGCTAGCTGAGTCATGCTAGCTGAGTCATGCTAGACGTGTTTATCTCTACTAGCTGAGTCATGCTAGCTGAGTCATGCTAGACATGTTTATCTCTGCTAGCTGAGTCATGCTAGCTGAGTCATGCTAGACATGTTTATCTCTGCTAGCTGAGTCATGCTAGACGTGTTTATCTCTACTAGCTGAGTCATGCTAGCTGAGTCATGCTAGCTGAGTCATGCTAGCCGTGTTTATCTCTACTAGCTGAGTCATGCTAGCTGAGTCATGCTAGCTGAGTCATGCTAGACCCACCGGGACAGTTTGATTGGCTGCGTCAGCTGGACCTCCATCTTCTCCAGCACGGCGGGCAGCGGGCAGCCGTCGGCGGGCATTAGCGAGAAGCTGTTCCCCACCGTGATCAGACCCAGGTCCATCACCAGTGCATGCTGGGAGCTGGAGTTCTGGGGCACGATGATGAGCGGCGCCTTCAGCTTGATGTCCATGGACAGACGGAAACTCTTCTGGGCAAAGTCCTTCACGCTGAGTGCCGCCTGAGCCGCCGCCTGAGCCGTGGCGGCGCTCAGAGCCGCTTTAGCCGTCTGGAAGTTGTTGGAGAACTTCTGAAAGACAATAAAATAGTTCTTGAAGCATAACTGGTGTTAGAAAGCCAGTAGGGTCTTAGACAGGATGCCTCTGCGACTATGAACAGTCAAAAATCAACACGCATCCACACTTATGATCGGATATCGGAGAGAAAATAGTAAACACATGCTTTAATCTTTGAGTAGAAGACTCATAGCCATACGTCATATTACAGGCAGCTTGTAACACGCAGATGAAAGTTCACCGGTCCTAAGTTAAAGGGCCAAACGACGCCTATATGTGACATCACTAGAATTCAGCGAGTCAACATCAATCAAAACAATAATAAACATCAACACATGGAAATCCATGCTCTGCGTAATAAAATCACACTTACAAACATTCACAACATTTCATTATAAATATAAATAAGGTAAATATGCAAGATGTCTCTAACAGTAGGGGTCTGGACTCTGTAAAGACCAGGTTCCTCTGAGACCGTCAGGACTCACCAGCAGGGACATGATGAACTTGTGCAGGTAGACCATCTGAATGCAGCCCACGCTCAGTTTCAGTCGGCCATCTGTCTTCGAGGTGTCGGAGTATCCCGGACCCTCAGTGGCGTTTGGGGTCAGGCTCAAAGAGAAGCTGAAGACCTCGTCCCCCACGATGGAGATCGCCTGAGAATAGAACATCAGAAGATGGGGTCAAGACAAAGGGTTTCCTGCGGTCCTGGTTTGGCAGGAACAGGGACTGACCTTCTTGTGGGAGCTGTTTGGGTCCACGTTGAGGACGATGAAGTCCTTCAGCCTGGCGGAGATATGAGTCTGGGGTCCCTGCATCAGCAGAGAGCCATGCAGACCTGAAAGAGAGAGACAGATTCAGGGTCTGGGCAGACCTGCAGAGGATCCAGCAGATTATAATAATGAATCATCCAATGGGTCCAGACCTTGGATCTTAATGTGGGCCATGTCGCAGCTCTGGTCGCACACCAGCACATTCAAAGCTCCCAGCGTCATCGTGACCTTCAGGTCGATGATGTCACTTCCTGCCGGTGGCACCAGGGTGGCTGAGGGGGAAGCGGACAGGTCAGTGTTAATATAAACATAGAAGGGTATCACAGGGAAGACCTTCAGCTGGGTCCCTGAACTCATCACGTCATGAGCATATGTGTATACCACATTGTACGGTGTGCTTGGGTGTCATCAAAGCGCCCTCATGTCTCCTGTTATACTGTCTCTCTCCAGTGCAGGTTAGCTCTGAGGGCTAGCATGCTAATGCGCCCTCATGTCTCCTGTTATACTGTCTCTCTCCAGCGCAGGTTAGCTCTGAGTGCTAGCATGCTAATGCGAACACAGACCATGTTACTTCCAGAACACGTCTCATTGTTTCTGACAGCAACGTTTCTGATTGGCCCGTGGGGGTAAAGCCCGCCCACATTTTAGTAATGTCGTCATGACGCAGCAAATCAGGATCAGCTCCGTTGTTCCCCGTTTTTAGAGACGTGGGTACAGAGGAGAAGAGAGAGGGTTGATGTGATAAGACATTACTTAGTGAGTCTCCTGACACAACGGGGACATACCGGGGACACACCGGGGACACATGGTGATGTAGAAGACATCACTTAGTGAGTCTCTGACACACCGGGGACACACGGTGATGTAGAAGACATCACTTAGTGAGTCTCCAGACACACCGGGGACACACCGGGGACACACGGGGACACATGGTGATGTAGAGGAGACATCAGAAAGTGCATTCTGCATGATAGGAGATCTTTAAATAAAATCTATTATTATTATAGAGATGTTTTGACATGTACTGACTGGACTTGGCGGACGGCGTCTTGTCGTCCGTCTTCATCCTGATGTCTCTCTCCGGAGACGACTTCCTGCCGGAGGACAGCGTCGCTGAAAGGAAGTCAATGGCTGACAGCAGAGCCTCGGAGTGGAGCATCAGGTCCAGAGAACTGAAGACCACCTGGAGACAAGAATCTGTTACAGAACAGCTGAAGACCACCTGGAGACAATAATCTGTTACAGAACAGCTGAAGACCACCTGGAGACAATCATCTGTTACAGAACAGCTGAAGACCACCTGGAGACAATCATCTGTTACAGAACAGCTGAAGACCACCTGGAGACAAGAAGCTGACTCATCACTAACAGAACAGCTGAAGACCACCTGGAGACAAGAAGCTGACTCATCACTAACAGAACAGAAGACTTCCTGTAACACAACTAAAGACTTCCTGTAAAACAACTAAAGACTTCCTGTTACCCAACTAAAGACTTCCTGTAACCCAACTAAAGACTTCCTGTAACCCAACTAAAGACTTCCTGTTACCCAACTAAAGACTTCCTGTAACACAACTAAAGACTTCCTGTAACCCAACTAAAGACTTCCTGTAACACAACTAAAGACTTCCTGTAACCCAACTAAAGACTTCCTGTAACACAACTAAAGACTTCCTGTAACCCAACTAAAGACTTCCTGTAACACAACTAAAGACTTCCTGTAACCCAACTAAAGACTTCCTGTAACCCAACTAAAGACTTCCTGTAACCCAACTAAAGACTTCCTGTAACACAACTAAAGACTTCCTGTTACACAACTAAAGACTTCCTGTAACCCAACTAAAGACTTCCTCTTACCCAACTAAAGACTTCCTGTAACCCAACTAAAGACTTCCTGTAACCCAACTAAAGACTTCCTGTAACCCAACTAAAGACTTCCTGTAACACAACTAAAGACTTCCTCTTACCCAACTAAAGACTTCCTGTTACCCAACTAAAGACTTCCTGTAACACAACTAAAGACTTCCTGTAACCCAACTAAAGACTTCCTGTAACCCAACTAAAGACTTCCTGTAACCCAACTAAAGACTTCCTGTAACACAACTAAAGACTTCCTGTAACCCAACTAAAGACTTCCTGTAACCCAACTAAAGACTTCCTGTAACCCAACTAAAGACTTCCTGTAACACAACTAAAGACTTCCTGTTACCCAACTAAAGACTTCCTGTAACCCAACTAA
>JAMFTG010001475.1:0-20000 GCA_023974075.1 Chaenocephalus aceratus | reverse complement strand
ATCAACTAAAGTTGGTATTAAATGCTGAAAAATCCAAAGTATGATATTTTCGAATGGCAAAAAGTTACCATCTGTTCTACTCAAGATGTGTACTGCACAAGGGACGACATTGAGAGGGTCACTACTTACACATATCTGGGATTCTTATTTAACAGAACTTGTCTTTCAAGTTACACACGGAAAATGTTTGTCTCAAAGCTAAAAATAAATTAGGTTTCTTTTACAGGAATAAATCCTGTTTCTCTTTTCAGACAAGGGAAACATTTGATATCTGCAGCGTTGTTACCCGTATTAGATTATGGTGACCTGCTATACATGAACGCCTCTGACCAGTGCCTAAAGAGCTTGGATACTGTGTACCATTGAGCCTTACGATTTATCACTGGATGTGGATATCGAGTACACCATTGCACTTTATATGCTGCTGCTAATTGGCCATCTTTGTCTGCTCGCAGACTTTCCCATTGGTTGGGTTTTATTTATAAATCTCTTGCTTGGGTTGGTTCCCTCCTACATCTGCACATATATGTGTCAAAAAGAAAGTCTGTATGGCCTGCGCTCCCAAGATGTGGTTCAGACGCTGGTTCCTACAGTGAGAACACAACTGGGAAAAAAAGCTTTTAGACACGCTGCCCCCACAGCTTGGAACAGAAGGAGCTGAAACTCTCAGATGTAGTCACTATGGGGAATTCAGGTCCATCTCAAAGGACAGAGGACACGACACCATTGGTCGATGTGAGTGCTCGTATATCCTGAAATCGTTTTAAATGTTGCCAGTTTTTGAATGATTTTAATAGTTTGTTTTTACTTCGCATATTGACTGGCTAATGTGCCATTTTATTTGTGTTTTACAGCTGTATTTGTCTGCCTTTCATGTCTGTGTTATATGGTGTAACTTTGTACATGCTGCCCTTCTTGGCCAGGTCACTCTTGGAAAAGAGATTTTAATCTCAATGAGTTTTTTACCTGGTTAAATAAAGGATATATATATATATAACACTGAGGTACCTTCAGGGACCGTAAGACTTTCCTGACCTCTGAGAAACAGCTGAGTTCAAACATTTAAAGATGTACGTTTAGTGGACTGTAGGACACAAGAAACAGCTGGTCATGATTAATCTACTTAGCTACCTTCAGGGACCATAGGATTCCCTGCACTCAGAAACAGTGGAGTCACAGTATACCAACTGAGGTGCCTTTCAGGGAACGCAGGATTCCCTGCACTCAGAAACAGTGGAGTCACAGTATAAACACTGAGGTGCCTTCAGGGAACGCAGGATTCCCTGCACTCAGAACAGTGGAGTCACAGTATAAACACTGAGGTGCCTTCAGGGAACGTAGTAGGATTCCCTGCACTCAGAAACAGTGGAGTCACAGGTATAAACACTGAGGGCCTTCACGGGAACGCAGGATTTCCTGCACTCAGAAACAGTGGAGTCACAGTATACACACTGAGGTGCCTTCAGGGAACGCAGGATTCCCTGCACTCATAAACAGTGGAGTCACAGTATACACACTGAGGTGCCTTCAGGGAACGCAGGATTCCCTGCACTCAGAAACAGTGGAGAGTCACAGTATACACACTGAGGTGCCTTCAGGGAACGCAGGATTCCCTGCACTCAGAAAACAGTGGATGTCACAGTATACCACAAGTGAGGTACCTTCAGGGACCGTAGGATTCCCTGCACTCAGGAAACAGTGGAGTCCACAGTATAAACACTGAGGTGCCCCTTCAGGGAACGCAGGATTCCCTGCACTCAGAAACAGTGGAGTCACAGTATAAACACTGAGGTGCCTTCAGGGAACGTAGGATTCCCTGCACTCAGAAACAGTGGAGTCACAGTATAAACACTGAGGTGCCTTCAGGGAACGCAGGAATTCCCTGCACTCAGAAACAGTGGAGTCACAGTATACACACTGAGGTGCCTTCAGGGAACGCAGGATTCCCTGCACTCAGAAACAGTGGAGTCACAGTATACACACTGAGGTGCCTTCAGGGAACGCAGGATTCCCTGCACTCAGAAACAGTGGAGTCACAGTATACACACTGAGGTGCCTTCAGGGAACGCAGGATTCCCTGCACTCAGAAACAGTGGAGTCACAGTATACACACTGAGGTACCTTCAGGGACCGCAGGATTCCCTGCACTTGGACCCCCGGGATCTTAGTGAACCAGGAGGCGGCCATGTTTCTGGTGACGAGCAACTCAACGTTGATTGGCTGCAGGATCTCAATGTGGGAGGAGCCTGGCTGCAGCGTCGTCCTGAAATAAGAAAATAAAGTTAGTTATAATAATTATGTTAGATTTAGTTGGTGAGAGTAATTTGAACCCTGTTGGTCTGATGTGTAACAGTTTGAGCTGCGTCGAACCGGACGCCTCCAGCACGAGCTGAGTCATGCTAGCTGAGCCATGCTAGCTGAGTCATGCTAGCTGAGTCATGCTAGCTGAGTCATGCTAGCTGAGTCATGCTAGACGTGTTTATCTCAACTAGCTGAGTCATGCTAGCTGAGTCATGCTAGACGTGTTTATCTCTACTAGCTGAGTCATGCTAGCTGAGTCATACTAGACCCACCGGGACAGTTTGAGCTGCGTCAGCTGGACCTCCATCTTCTCCAGCACGGCGGGCAGCGGGCAGCCGTCGGCGGGCATTAGCGAGAAGCTGTTCCCCACCGTGATCAGACCCAGGTCCATCACCAGTGCATGCTGGGAGCTGGAGTTCTGGGGCACGATGATGAGCGGCGCCTTCAGCTTGATGTTCCATGGACAGACGGAAACTCTTCTGGGCAAAGTCCTTCACGCTGAGTGCCGCCTGAGCCGCCGCCTGAGCCGTGGCGGCGCTCAGAGCCGCCTTAGCCGTCTGGAAGTGATCCACGAACGTCTGGAACACATTCAAATCAATCCGGAGTAAATAAACACGTTCAGGGCCGCATCGGAGTTTACAGCGCCGTCTCTGTTTCAGATCACGAACAAGGACGGGTTTCTGTCACGGACAAACCAGAACACACGTATCAATCATTTAAAACTGAGATGCTCCAGAACATCACCGTTTCTATCTTTTAAATTAAACTATAATATCTCAAAGGTGATATTCCAGAGCATCACACATCAGAGATCAGAGATGGCTTGCCTGTTGAAATGGTTACAAATTATTCTGGTTTTAGTTTATAAAACAAACAAGGGTGAGAGAGTAGAGAACATATCTCAGGGGGGAAGTGATGTCACACAGGAAGTGATGTCACAGGCAGAGGTCATGTGACCGCGGGGAGGGTGATAATGATGGAGCAGCATAGCAGTGATGGTGTAGGTGATGTGGGAAACGGTCCATGGGAGCGCTTGATTTATCCTTCTGACAGCACCACACAGGCAGAGTTAACGCCAAATTAAGGTGGACTGAAAGTGGTTTATTTAAGGTGGACTGAAAGTGGTTATTTAAGGTGGACTGAAGGTGGTATTTAAGGTGGACTGAAGGTGTTTAAGGTGGACTGAAAGTGGTTATTTAAGGTGGACTGAAAGTGGTTATTTAAGGTGGACTGAAAGTGGTTATTTAAGGTGGACTGAAGGTGGTGTTTAAGGTGGACTGAAAGTGGTTATTTAAGGTGGACTGAAGGTGGTGTTTAAGGTGGACTGAAGGTGTTTAAGGTGGACTGAAAGTGGTTATTTAAGGTGGACTGAAAGTGGTTATTTAAGGTGGACTGAAGGTGGTATTTAGGTGGACTGAAGGTGGTATTTAAGGTGGACTGAAGGTGGTTATTTAAGGTGGACTGTAGGTGTTTAAGGTGGACTGAAGGTAGTGTTTAAGGCAGACTAAAAGTGGTTATTTAAGGTGGACTGAAGGTGTTTAAGGTGGACTGAAGGTTGTGTTTAAGGCAGACTGAAAGTGGTTATTTAAGGTGGACTGAAGCTGTTTAAGGTGGACTGAATGTGGTGTTTAAGGTGGACTGGAGGTGGTGTTTAAGGCGGACCGAAATTGCTTAGTTAAGGTGGACTGAAGGTGTTTAAGGTGGACTGAAGGTTGTGTTTAAGGCGGACTGAAAGTGGTTATTTAAGGTGGACAGAAGGTGTTTAAGGTGGACTGAAGGTGGTGAAGCTGAAGCAGGATGGAGGTCAGGGCTGAATGCTGGATCTGTACCTCGTCAGCAGACGTAGACTGAAAGCTAAAAGAAGTCTGAAAGAACAAAAACACAATAACAAGACGAGAAACATGAGACACAAGAAGAAAAACATGCAATAGGAAACAGAAAACATCACAGATCAACGTGCACTTTAAAGATTTAAAGCAGCTGTTCACGTTATCTGTGGACGCCTGCCAGCACACCAGCTGCTAATAGACGAAAACCCCCAGAGAGGTTTAGACTGGAGAGTCTTGATCACAAAGGACCTCTAGAAGTGAGCAGACCCTGACCCTGCACAGCATGGAGTCAGGCATCACTGCAGATCCTCCACAACAGGACCCTGAAGGGAACTGGTCCCTGAACCAGACTAGGGACCCTAAACTGCATGGAGTCAGGCATCACTGCAGATCCTCCACAACAGGACCCTGAAGGGAACTGGTCCCTGAACCAGACTAGGGATCCTAAACTGCATGGAGTCAGGCATCACTGCAGATCCTCCACAACAGGACCCTGAAGGGAACTGGTCCCTGAACCAGACCAGGGACCCTAAACTGCATGGAGTCAGGCATCACTGCAGATCCTCCACAACAGGACCCTGAAGGGAACTGGTCCCTGAACCAGACTAGGGAGTATATATATATATATATCATATCACAGAGTATATATATATGATATCAGAGTATATATATATATATATATATATAATATTACAGAGTATATATATGATATCTGAGAGTATATATATATCATATCACAGAGTATATATATATGATATCAGAGTATATATATATATATATAATATTACAGAGTATATACAGTGGAGCAAAAAAGTATTTAGTCAGCCACCAACTGTGCAAGTTCTCCCACTTAAAAAGATGAGAGGCCTGTAATGTTCCTCCTGGTTCACTTCAACGATGAGAGACAGCATGGGGGAAGAATCCAGGAAATCACATTGTAGGATTTTTAAAGAATTTATTTGCACATTTTGGTGGAAAATAAGTATTTGGTCAAAAACAAAAGTTCATCTCAATACTTTGTTATCTACCCTTTGTTGGCAATGACAGAGGTCAAACGTTTTCTGTAAGTCTTCACAGGTGTTCACTGTTGCTGGTACTTTGGCTCGTTCCTCCAAGCAGACCTCCTCTAGAGCAGTGATGTTGTGGGGCTGTCGCTGGGCAACACGGACTTTCAACTCCCTCCCAAGATTTTTTTTTTGGGGCTTTCTGCAAAGGGACCAGGACGACTGATCCGTGGAGAGGAAAGAATGAATGGGGCCATGTATCGTGAGATTTTGAGTGACAACCTCCTTCCATCAGCAAGGGCATTGAAGATGAAACGTGGCTGGGTCTTTCAGCATGACAATGATCCCAAACACACCGCCCGGGCAACGAAGGAGTGGCTTCGTAAGAAGCATGTCAAGGTCCTGGAGTGGCCTAGCCAGTCTCCAGATCTCAACCCCATAGAACATCTTTGGAGGAAGTTGAAAGTCCGTGTTGCCCATTGACAGCCCCAAAGCATCACTGCTCTAGAGGAGGTCTGCATGGAGGAACGAGCCAAAGTACCAGCAACAGTGAACACCTCGTGGAGACTACAGAACACCTTTGACCTCTGTCGTTGCCAACAAAGGGTATAAAACAAAGTATTGAGATGAACTTTTGTTATTGACCAAATACTTATTTTCCACCAAAATGTGCAAATAAATTCTTTAAAAATCCTACAAAGTGATTTCCTGGATTCTCCCCCCCCCCCCCTGTCTCTCATCGTTAAAGTGTACCAGGAGGAACTTTACAGGCCTCTCATCTTTTTAAGTGGGAGAACTTGCACAATTGGTGGCTGACTAAATACTTTTTTGCCCCACTGTATATATATATATGATATCAGAGAGAGAGTATATATATTATATTACAGAGTATATATATATATGATATCAGAGGGTATATATATATATTATATATATTATTACAAAGTATATATATATATGATATCAGAGGGTATATATATATTAGATTACAGAGTATATATATGTATCAGAGGAGAGTATATATATTACAGAGTATATATATATGATATCAGAGGTATATATATATTATATTACAAAGTATATATAATATATATATATGATATCAGAGGGTATATATATATTATATTACAGAGTATATATATGATATCAGAGAGAGAGTATATATAATATATATTACAGAGTATATATTATATTATTAGAGAGTATATATAGATATCAGAGGGTATATATATATATATATATATATTATATTACAAAGTATATATATATATGATATCAGAGGGTATATATATATTAGATTACAGAGTATATATGATCAGAGAAAGAGTATAATATTATATTACTGAGTATATATATGATATCAGAGAGAGAGTATATATATTATATTACAGAGTATATATATATATGATATCAGAGGGTATATATATATTATATTACAGAGTATATATATGATAGCAGAGGGTGTATATACACTGAACAAAAATATAAACGCAACACTTTTGTTTTTGCTCCCATTTTTCACGAGATGAACTCAAAGATCTAAAACATTTTCTATAAACACAAAATAACCATTTCTCTCAAATCTGAAACAATGTGTGATAGTGAGCACTTCTCCTTTGCCGAGATAATCCATCCCACCTCTCAGGTGTGGCATATCAAGATGCTGATTAGACAGCATGATTATTGCACAGGTGTGCTTTAGGCTGGCCACAATAGAAGGCCACTCTGAAATGTGCAGTTTTGATTTATTGGGGGGGTCTATTCGCCGTGTGACTGCATGTGCCGAACCGTGACCTCCGAACCGTGACGGTACGGGACGAATACGGATACCGTTACACCCCTAGTATATATATATTATATTAAAGAGTATATATATGATATCAGAGAGAGTATATATATATTACAGAGTATATATATGATATCTGAGAGAGTATATTATATTACAGAGTATATATATGATATCAGAGAGAGTATATTATATTACAGAGTATATATATGATATCTGAGAGAGTATATTATATTACAGAGTATATATATGATATCAGAGAGAGTATATTATATTACAGAGTATATATATGATATCAGAGAGAGTATATTATATTACAGAGTATATATATTATATTACATAGTATATATATGATATCAGAGAGAGTATATATATATTACAGAGTATATATATGATAGCAGAGAGAGTATATTATATTACAGAGTATATATATGATATCAGAGAGAGTATATTATATTACAGAGTATATATATGATAGCAGAGAGAGTATATTATATTACAGAGTATATATATGATAGCAGAGAGAGTATATTATATTACAGAGTATATATATGATATCAGAGAGAGTATATTATATTACAGAGTATATATATGATAGCAGAGAGAGTATATTATATTACAGAGTATATATATGATAGCAGAGAGAGTATATTATATTACAGAGTATATATATATTACAGAGTATATATATGATAGCAGAGAGAGTATATATATGATAGCAGAGGGTATATAAGGAGTCTACCAGCAGGGCCATGAGGAACTGGTGCAGGTAGACGATCTGGATGCATCCGAGTCGCAGCGTCACCTTCCCGTCGACCTTCTCCATGTCGGAGTACCCCCCCCCCTCGGTGGCCCCTGGGAAGAGAGAGAGCCTGAAGCTGAACACCTCCTGCCCCCCCACGATGGAGACCGCCTGCAGGGGTGGGGTTAATAATAAGAAGAAGAAGACATACTTTATTGATCCCTTACAGTTGATCACAGCCACATTAACGTTTCCTGTGAGGGGGGGGGGGGGACTAACCTTCCTGTGGACGATCCCAGGCTTCAGGTCCGACACCACGATGTCCCGGAGACGAGTGAACACCTCCGTCTGGCCCCCCGCCTGCATCGACACCGAAGCGTCCAGACCTGCGGGTCACATGACCAGGTCACCCAATCACAGGGTGTGTGACAAGGTGTGTGTGTATAGTGTGTGTGTGTGTTTGTGTGTGTGTGTTACCTGTGACTCTGATGTCGGCGATGCTGCTCATGTCGTCACAAACCTCCACATGGAAACTTCCCAACACAGCCGACATCGTAAAGCTGAACACACCGTCTTCCTGAGAACCTGCAGACACTGAGCAGGGAGGAAAACCTGTGAGACAGACAGGTAGAAAGACAGGTAGAAAGACAGGTAGACAGACAGGTAGACAGACAGGTAGAAAGACAGGTGCATACAGGTACAGACAGGAAGACAGACAGGTAGACAGACATGTACAGACAGGTACAGACAGGAAGACAGACATGTACAGACAGGTAGATAGACAGGTAGACAGACAGGTAGACAGACAGGTAGACAGACAGGTAGACAGACAGGTAGACAGACAGGTAGACAGACAGGTAGACAGACAGGTGCATACAGGTAGACAGACAGGTAGACAGACATGTACAGACAGGAAGACAGACAGGAAGACAGACAGGTAGACGGACAGGTAGACAGACAGGTAGACAGACAGGTGTACAGACAGGTACAGACAGGTACAGACAGGTAGAGACAGGTAGACAGACAGGTAGACAGCCAGGTGTAGACAGACAGGTAGACAGACCGGTACACATACAGGTAGACAGACAGGTAGACAGACAGGTAGACAGACAGGTAGACGGACAGGTAGATGGACATGTAGACAGACAGGTAAACAGACAGGTACAGAAAGGTAGACAGGCATGTAGACAGACAGGTAGACAGACAGGTAGACAGACAGGTAGACAGACAGGTAGACAGACAGGTAGACGGACAGGTAGACAGACAGGTAGAAAGACAGGTAGACAGACACGTAGACAGACAGGTAGACAGACAGGTAGAAAGACAGGTAGACAGACAGGTAGACAGACAGGTAGACGGACAGGTAGACAGACAGGTAGAAAGACAGGTAGACAGACAGGTAGACAGACAGGTACAGACAGGTAGAAAGAATGTAGACAGACAGGTAGACGGACAGGTAGACAGACAGGTAGACAGACAGGTAGAAAGACAGGTAGACAGACAGGTAGACAGACAGGTACAGAAAGGTAGAAAGACAGGTACAGACCGGTAGACAGACAGGTACAGACAGGTAGACAGACAGGTAGACAGACAGGTACAGACAGGTAGAAAGACAGGTAGACAGACAGGTAGACGGACAGGTACACGGACAGGTACAGACAGGTAGACAGACAGGTACAGACCGGTAGACAGACAGGTAGACAGACAGGTACAGACAGGTAGAAAGACAGGTAGACAGACAGGTAGAAAGACAGGTAGACAGACAGGTACAGACAGGTAGACAGACAGGTACAGACAGGTAGACAGACAGGTAGACGGACAGGTAGACGGACAGGTAGACAGACAGGTAGAAAGACAGGTAGACATACAGGTACAGACAGGTAGACAGTACAGACAGGTACAGACAGGTAGACAGACAGGTAGACAGACAGGTAGACAGACAGGTACAGACAGGTAGACAGAAAGTAGACAGACAGGTAGACAGACAGGTACAGACAGGTAGACAGACAGGTACAGACAGGTAGACAGACAGGTACAGACAGGTAGACAGAAAGGTAGACAGACAGGTAGACAGACAGGTACAGACGGTAGACAGACAGGTACAGACAGGTAGACCCACAGATTCAGTGGTGTTTCAAACTCATCCCAATGGATTTCTACTTTGAGCACAACTCCGTCGGCCATATTGCACTCCTTCCTAGATCCATTACATCACATCGCATTTAGCTGAGGCTTTTATCCAAAGCGACTCACAATAAGTGCGTTCGACCACAAAATACAAACTTGAAGAAAACAGAATCATAAAGTACATCAGGTTTCATAGAGCCAAGCATTTCAAGTGCTACTCAGCTGGCTTTAGAGGAGCCAGTCCTTTGTTAGTCTATAAGTGCTTTGTTAGTAGTTCTATCCTCGAGGTGGAGTCGAAGGAGATGAGCTTCAGTCTGGAAGGTGTGTGAGCTTTCTGCTGTCCTGATGTCAATGGGGAGCTCGTTCCACCATCTTGGAGCCAGGACAGCAAACCCACGTGTTCCTGCTGATGGAACTTGGGTCCCCCTCGCAGCGAGGGAGCAGTGAGTCGTCTGGCTGATGCAGAGCGGAGTGCACGTGCTGGGGTGTACGGTTTAACCATGTCCTGGATGTAGGAAGGGCCAGATCCATTCACAGCATGGTACGCAAGTACCAGGGTCTTGAAGTGGATTCTAGCAGTTACCGGAAGCCAGTGGAGGGAGCGGAGGAGCGGCGTGATGTGGGAACATTCAGGAAGGTTGAAGAGCAGACGAGCCGCTGCATTCTGGATGAGAGAGGTCGGATGGCACATGCAGGCAGACCAGCAGGAGGGAGCTGCAGTAGTCTAGGCGTGAGGTGACGAGAGCCTGGACCAGAACCTGCGTGGCTCTCTGGGTCAGCTGGGGACGCGTCCTCCTGATGCTGTAGAGCGTGTATCTGCAGCAGCGGGTTGCAGCAGCGATGTTTGCAGTGAAGGACAGGTTGTTATCTAGGATCACACCCAGAGTCCTTGCAGTCTGAGTCGGGGAAACAGCAGAGGGGCTGATGTTGATCGTCAGGTCAAGAGAGGGACAATCTTTTCCCGGAAGGAAAAGCAGTTCAGTTTTGTCAAGGTTGAGCTTGAGGTGATGAGCAGACATCCACTGAGAGATGTCAGCTAGACGAGCAGAGATGCGAGCGACGACCTGGGTCTCTGAGCGGGGGAAGGGCAGGATTCATTGGGTGTCGTCAGCGTAGCAGTGGTATGAAAAACCATGCGGGCTAATGACTGATCCGAGCGAGTTTGTGTACAGGGAGAAGAGGAGGGGACCAAGAACAGAGCCCTGAGGGACCCCTGTAGTTAATTGACAAGGGTCGGACTCGGACCCTCTCCAAGTTACCCTGTAGGTGCGATCTTTGAGGTATGAGGTGAGGAGGGAAAGTGCAGAGCCTGAAACTCCAAGTTCTTGGAGAGTGAAGGAGGATCTGATGGTTCACCGTGTCGAATGCAGCAGACAGGTCCAACAGGATGAGGACAGAGGAGAGGGAGGCTGCTTTAGCAGTGTGCAGTTCCTCAGAGACAGCAAGGAGGCCAGTTTCTGTGGAGTGACCTGCCTTGAAACCAGACTGGTGCGGATCCAGAAGGTTGTTCTGATGGATCCCTCACATTTCTGTTCAATGAAAGTTACATTTAAGTTTAAGTTTTTCCAAACCTCAAAGGGCTCTTGTGCCAGTCAACTCTGAGAAGACCCTGAGCTCTTGGTGATTTGTTATCTTTCTGAACAGCCTGCAGCGGTGAATATATTCACTGGCACTTCACCAGCCGAACAAAGACTGGTATCAGGGCTCTACGGAACAGGAAGCCTCGAGCCCTTCACTACAGACCTGGGTCCTGCACCCCCAACACCAAAACATGTTCTTTTAAAGGTGATAGTTGATGAGTGATTTCCCCTCACCTGAGCGGGTCCCCCCCGCCGGCCTCTGGTCGTCAGGACGGGGGGCTCTGGCTCTCTGAGGCAGGGCGCTGCTCAGGAAGCTGAGGGTGGACAGCAGAGCTTTGGTGTGGAGCAGGAAGTCCAGAGAGGAGACCTCCACCTGAAAAACACCAGGACCTGTTACTGCATCTGTAACGTCCACATGTACCCTCAGAACCACATGGACCCTGTAGAACCACATGGACCTGTTACTGCATCTGTAACGTCCACCTGTACCCTCAGAACCACATGGACCCTGTAGAACCACATGGACCTGTTACTGCATCTGTAACGTCCATCTGTACCCTCAGAACCACATGGACCCTGTAGAACCACATGGACCTGTTACTGCATCTGTAACGTCCACCTGTACCCTCAGAACCACATGGACCCTGTAGAACCACATGGACCTGTTACTGCATCTGTAACCTCCACCTGAACCCTCAGAACCACTGTGGTTCACTACCTACCCTCAGAACCACATGGACCTGCTGTTCTACAGGGTTCTGGTTCACCACCTACCTTCAGGGTCTGCGGTTCTACAGGGTTCTGGTTCACCACCTACCTTCAGGGTCTGCGGTTCTACAGGGTTCTGGTTCTCCATCTACATTCAGAACCACATGAACCTGCGGTTCTACAGGGTTCAGGTTCTCCACCTACCTTCAGGGTCTACAGTTCTACAGGGTTCTGGTTCACCACCTACCCTCAGAACCACATGGACCTGCGGTTCTACAGGGTTCTGGTTCTCCACCTACCTTCAGAACCACATGGAACTGCAGTTCTACAGGGTTCTGGTTCTCCACCTACCTTCAGAACCACATGGACCTGCGGTTTCTACAGGGTTCTGGTTCTCCACCTACCTTCAGAACCACATGGAACTGCAGTTCTACAGGGTTCTGGTTCTCCACCTACCTTCAGAACCACATGGACCTGCAGTTCTACAGGGTTCTGGTTCACCACCTACCCTCAGAACCACATGGACCTGCGGTTCTACAGGGTTCTGGTTCTCCACCTACCTTCAGAACCACATGGAATTGCAGTTCTACAGGGTTCTGGTTCTCCACCTACCTTCAGAACCACATGGATCTACAGTTCTACAGGATTCTGGTTCTCCACCTACCTTCAGGTTCTGCTCGGTGCTGTGGAACAGGGACTTGAAGCTGGGTCCGGCAGGGTCGGCCTAAAGGAGATCATTATTAGTTTGTTTGTTCGTTCGTTTGTAGGACCGTGTTCTTAAAGCTCGGTTGGATGCTACTCAATCGGAAACTATTGGTACCTGTTTATGTGGATAATTATGTAAATGAGCTGCATGATGTCCTTTTGTTGTTCTATTTATGTTTTTATGTTTCATGTGGAACTTCTTGAGCAGGGGGGTATACTACGAAGCAGGATTTTCGCTTAGCGGCTAAATTCAGGGAAAACTCCGGCTTTCCGGTCCTACGAAGCTGGTTCTCTTTTTAGCGGCTAGATCGCCATGGTAACTTATGCTTAGCGGCTAACTTGGTCGGGTCCAGGTTAGGTTGCAGGCTAAGAGCTCAACTCAGTGAAAGCACTGCCTGCTGACCAATCAGAGCTCAGTGTGCGGAGTTCAAAGCGATCAAGTCATATCACAGGAGAAAGGAAATACAGAAAAGCTGCCGATGCAGGAAAGACGGCCGACAAAAAACACTGACTGTGTGAACGTGAACATTAATAGAATATCACCTCCATCTCCAGAGCAGTCTGACTGTTAGAACATTAGCGTTAAGAAAGCTTAATTAAATATCTGCCACAACATAAGTAACCGGATCAGAGTACATTAAGTACAGTCCGCGGCATATCACTTCATAATGTATCATATATCTCCTGATCTGAGTCAGCTGAGCCGTATCTGGCCGTGCAACACTCACAGCGTCACAGACTGGATGCAGAAGTATTATTTTAAGCAACACATTAAGTTGACGAAACACTCTCGAGTCAAATGTAATTGAAGTCAGACGGTGTGTTAGACGGGCAGTGATATCATGAACCTGTTAATGTACGCATTCAAACACTTGTTCTGTTCCAGCTGTGTTCACCTTGCAGCTGCAGCTCTGAGGCTTTGATCCTGATCAAGTGTTTAAGTCATGGATGTTTAAAGTTTCACTTCTTCATATGTCTAATATTAGAGTTCACTTTTCATTCAGGAAGTATGACGCTGCGCTGTCAGTAGCTTCTCCATGTCTGTGATTGGTCGAATGCTCCAGATACCACCCCTCTCATGTGAACGCGCACCTAGCTAGAGAGGACACGGCTGGCTGAGCGATCCACTTGATAACCCGCGTCGTAGTACCGTTTAGCGAGAGCGCGTATGTTTTGGATTAGGCCAACCGGCTAACTCAAACATATCCAGGTTAGGTTGAACCAGCTTCGTAGCACAGGCCCCAGGTGTCTGGGCTCACCTTGATGAAGTCCACCTTCAGCAGGTCTGAGTTCTGGGTCTCGGAGGACCGGACCAGGTGGAGAGGCTCCCTGCCGTCTGGAGAGGAAACAGCTCGTTAAAAACATGTTACTTCTGTAACTCTGAGCATCACTGTAAACAACAACATCCCTGTAAACAACAGGTTAACGGTAACTCTGTAAACAACAGGTTAACGGTAACTCTGTAAACATCACTGTAAACAACAGGTTAACGGTAACTCTGTAAACATCACTGTAAACAACAGGTTAACGGTAACTCTGTAAACATCACTGTAAACAATAGGTAACTCTTCTCACCTGGCAGGTCGCAGAAGTCGAGGGCGACGCGGCGCAGGAACGCCGTGACGCTCAGGTCGAAACTCCGCCTCCTGCCCTCTGCCCCGAGCTCACACACACTGAGGGACAACACAGTGCTCTGCTCCCGCAGCATCTCAAACAGCACCTGAACGCACCACACAGGAACAATGAGCTCACACACACTGAGGGACAACACAGTGCTCTGCTCCCGCAGCATCTCAAACAGCACCTGAACACACCACAGAGGATGAATGTAAAAAGATACACAGCAGCACCTGAACACACCACAGAGGATGAATGTAAACACTATACACAGCAGCACCTGAACACACCACAGAGGATGAATGTAAACACTATACACAGCAGCACCTGAACACACCACAGAGGATGAATGTACAAAGATACACAGCAGCACCTGAACACACCACAGAGGATGAATGTTGAAAACGCACCTCTTTGACCTCGAACTTGAAGTACAGCTCGGTGATTTCCTCCTGAGCCGAGCGCTGCAGATCCTCGTCGGAAGACTTCCCGCTGGAGTCGTCTGAGTCTGATCAGAGGAACAGGTTCAGACCATAATATCATTTATAAAGGAATAGGAGTTCATGTTATATTAAGAAGGGGGGCAGCACTCACCTGCCTCCATAGGGTACAGGAGTGGGGGGGGCAGATTGATTACTGACGCTCTCCCATAGGACGGCCCCTAAAGTGGGAAAACAGCAACACAGAGACATCATTCCCACGTCAATCATCGATCAATAACCCCAACCAAACATCTCCCAAACCTCCTCTAATCTTAATATCAACTTCCTCTAATCTTGACTTCCTCCAAACATCTTCTAATCTTATTCCAACTTCCATTAAACTTCTCCTAATCTTCCTCTAAACTTCCTTTTGACTTTCTCTAAACTTCCTGTTTTTCTTCTAAACTTCCTTTTGACTTCCTCTAAACTTCCTTTTGACTTCCTCTAATCTTCCTCCAAACTTCCCCTAATCTTCCTCTGATTTTCTTCCAAACTTCCTCTAAATTTCCTCCAAACTTCTTCTAATCTTCCTCTAAACTTCTTTTTGACTTTCTCTAAACTTCCTTTTGACTTTCTCCAAACTACCTCTAAACTTCCTTTTGACTTTCTCCAAACTTCCTCTAAACTTCCTTTTGACTTTCTCTAAACTTCCTGTTTTTCTTCTAAACTTCCTTTTGACTTCCTCTAAACTTCCTTTTGACTTTCTCTAAACTTCCTTTTGACTTTCTCCAAACTTCCTCTAAACTTCCTTTTGACTTTCTCCAAACTACCTCTAAACTTCCTTTTGACTTTCTCTAAACTTCCTTTTGACTTTCTCTAAACTTCCTCTAATCATCCTCCAAACTTCCTTTTGACGTCCTCTAACTTTTTGACTTCCTCTAAATTTCCTTTTGACTTCCTCTAAACTTCCTTTTAACTTTCTCTAAACTTCCTTTTGACTTTCTCTAAACTTCCTTTTGACTTTCTCTAAACTTCCTTTTGACTTTCTCTAAACTTCCTTTTGACTTTCTCTAAACTTCCTTTTGACTTCCTCCAAACTTCCTCTAATCTTATTCCAATCTTCCTTTTGACTTCCTCTAATTGTCCTCCAAACTTCTTCTAATCTTCCTGCAAACTTCCATTACGCTTCCTCTAAACTTCTTCTAATCTACCTCTAAACTTCCTTTTGACTTCCTCTAATCATCCTCCAAACTTCTTCTAATCTTATTCCAAACTTCCTTTTGACTTTCTCCAAACTTCTTCTAATCTTATTCCAAACTTCCTTTTGACTTTCTCCAAACTTCCTCTAAAACTTCCTTTTGACTTCCTCTAAACTTCGTTTTGACTTTCTCTAAACTTCGTTTTGACTTTCTCTAAACTTCCTTTTGACTTCCTCTAAACATCCTTTTTACTTTCACTAAACTTCGTTTTGACTTTCTCTAAACTTCTTTTTGACTTTATCTAAACTTCCTTTTGACTTCCTCTGATTTTCTTCAAAACTTCCTCTAATATTCTTCTAAACTTCCTCTGATTTTCTTCAAAACTTCCTCCAAACTTCTTCTAAACTTCCTTTTGACTTTCTCTAAACTTCCTTTTGACTTTCTCTAAACTTCCTTTTGAGTTTCTCTATACTTCTTTTGACTTTCTCTAAACTTCCTTTTGACTTTCTCTAAACGTCCTTTTGACTTTCTCTAAACTTCCTTTTGATTTCCTCCAACCTTCCTTTTGACTTTCCTCCAAACTCCTCTAATTGTCCTCAAAACTTCCTCTAATCTTCCTCCAAACTCTTCTAATCTACCTGCAATCTTCCTCTAAAACTCGTTTTTGACTTCTCTAAACTTCTTTTTGACTTTCTCTCAACTTTCTTTTGAGTTCTCTATACTTATTTTTGACTTTCTCTAAACTTCCTTTTGACTTTTTCTAAACTTCCTTTTGACTTTCTCTAAACTTCCTTTTGACCTTCTCTAAATTTCCTCTTAACTTCCCCTAAACTTCCTTTTGACTTTCTCTAAACTTTTCCTTTGATTCCTCTAAACTCATCTAATGTCTCCAAACTTCTTCTAATTACTGCAAAAACTTCCTCTAATTTCCTGTTTTTCTTCAAAACTTCCTCTTAACTTCCTCTCACTCTATTCCAAACTTCCTCAAAACGTCCTTTTGACTTTCTCTAAACTTCCGTCTAATCTTCCTCCAAACTTCCCTAATCTTCCTCTGATTTCTTCCAAACTTCCATTAAACTTCGTCTTAATCTTCCCTCTAAACTTCCTTTTGACTTTCTCTAAACTTCCTTTTTGACTTTCTCTATACTTCTTTTGACTTTCTCTAAACTTCCTCTTAAATTTCTCTAAACTTCCTTTTTGACTTCTCTAAACTTTCTTTTGACTTCCCTACATTTCCTTTTGACTTCCTCCAGACTTCCTCCAAACTTCCCCTAATCTTCCTCTAAACTTCCTCTTGTTTTCTCAAAACTTCCCCTAATCTTCCTCTGATTTTCTTCCAAACTTCCATTAAACTTCTTCTAATCTTCCTCTAAAGTTCCTTTTGACTTCCTCTAAAGTCCTTTTGACTTCCTCTAAAGTTCCTTTTGACTTTCTCTAAACTTCCTTTTGACTTCCTCTAAACTTCATTAACAACTTCCTTTTGACTTCCTCTGATTTTCTTCAAAATGTCCTCCAAACTTCCTCTAAACTTCCTCTGATTTTCTTCAAAACTTCCTCCAAACTTCCATTAAACTTCCTTTTGACTTTCTCTAAACATCCTTTTGACTTTCTCTGAACTTCCTTTTGACTTTCTCTAAACTTCCTCCAAACTTCCCCTAATCTTCCTCTGATTTTCTTCCAAACTTCCATTAAACTTCCTCTAAACTTCTTTTTAACTTCCTCTTAATTCCTCTAAACTTTCTTTTGACTTCTCTAATTTTCCTTTTGACTTCCTCTAAACTTCCTTTTGACTTTCTCTTAACTTCTTTTGACTTTCTCTAAACTTCCTTTTGACTTCCTCTAAACTTCCTCTGTTTTTCTTCAAAACTTCCCCTAATCTTCCTCTGATTTTCTTCCAAACTTCCATTAAACTTCTTCTAATCCTCCTCTAAAGTTCCTTTTGACTCCTCTAAAGTTCCTTTTGGACTTCCTCTAAAGTTCCTTTTGACTGTCTCTAAACTTCCTCTAAACTTCCATTACACTTCCTTTTGACTTCCTCTGATTTTCTTCAAAATGTCCTCCAAACTTCCTCTAAACTTCCTCTGATTTTCTTCAAAATGTCCTCCAAACTTCCTCTAAACTTCCTCTGATTTTCTTCAAAACTTCCTCCAAACTTCCATTAAACTTCCTTTTGACTTTCTCTAAACATCCTTTTGACTTTCTCTGAACTTCCTTTTGACTTTCTCTAAACTTCCTCTGTTTTTCTTCCAAACTTCCTCCAAACTTCCCCTAATCTTCCTCTGATTTTCTTCCAAACTTCCATTAAACTTCCTCTAAACTTTTTTTTGACTTCCTCTTAAATTCCTCGAAACTTTCTTTTGACTTCTCTAATTTTCCTTTTGACTTCCTCTAAACTTCCTTTTGACTTTCTCTTAACTTCTTTTGACTTTCTCTAAACTTCCTTTTGACTTCCTCTAAACTTCCTTTTGACTTTCTCCAAACTTCTTCTAAACTTCGTTTTGACTTTCTCTAAACTTCTTTTGACTTTCTCTAAACATCTTTTGGACTTTCTCTAAACTTCCTTTTGACTTCCTTTTGACTTTCTCTAAACTTCATTTTGACTTTCTCTAAACTTCATTTTGACTTTCTCTAAACTTCTTTTTGAGTTTCTCTAACTTCCTTTTGACTTTCTCTAAACTTCCTCTGTTTTTTCTTCTAAACTTCCTTTTTGACTTCCTCCAAACTTCCATTAAACTTCTTCTAATCTTCCTCTAAACTTCTTTTTGACTTTCTCTAAACTTCCTCTAAATTCCTCTAAACTTCCTTTTGACTTTCAATAAACTTTCTTTTGACTTCTCTAAATTTCCTTTTGACTTCATCTAAACTTCCTTTTGACTTCCTCTAAACTTCCTTTTGACTTTCTCTAAACTTCTTTTTGGACTTTCTCTAAACTTCCATTACACTTCTTTTTGACTTCCTCTGATTATCTTCAAAATTTCCTCCAATTTTCCTCTAAAACTTCCTTTGATTTTCTCTTCAAAACTTCCTCCAATTTCCATTAAACTTCTTCTAAACTTCCTTTTGACTTTCTCTAAACTTCCTTTTGACTTCCATTACACTTCCTTTTGACTTCCTCTGATTTTCTTCAAATGTCCTCCAAACTTCCTCTTAACTTTCTCTAAAACTTCCTTTTGACTTTCTCTAACACTCCTTTTGACTTTCTCTAAACTTCCTCTGTTTTTTCTTCCAAACTTCCTCTAATCTTCCTCCAGACTTCCCCTAATCTTCCTCTGATTTTCTTCCAACTTCCATTAAACTTCTTCTAATCTTCCTCTAAACTTCTTTTTGACTTTCTCTAAACTTTCTCTTAAATTCCTCTAAACTCCTTTTGACTTTCAATAAACTTTCTTTTGACTTCTCTAATTTTCCTTTTGACTTCCTCTAAACTTCCTCTTACCTTCCTCTAAACTTCTTTTTGACTTTCTCCAAACTTCCTCTAAACTTCGTTTTGACTTTCTCTAAACTTCGTTTTGACTTTCTCTAAACTTCTTTTTGACTTTCTCTAAACTTCCTTTTGACTTCCTCTAAACTTCCTCTGTTTTCTTCCAAACTTCCTCTAATCTTCTCCTCCAGACTTCCCCTAATCTTCCTCTGATTTTCTTCCAAACTTCCATTAACTTCTTCTAATCTTCCTCTAAACTTCTTTTTTGACTGTCCTCTAAACTTCCCTCTAAACTTTGTTTTTGACTTTCTCTAAACTTCGTTTTGACTTTCTCCAAACTTCCTCTAAACTTGTTTTGAACTTCCTCTAAACTTCCTCTAAACTTCCTTTTGACTTTCTCCAAACTTCCTCTAAACTTTGTTTTGACTTTCTCTAAACTTCGTTTTGACTTTCTCTAAACTTCTTTTTGACTTTCTCTAAACTTCCTTTTGACTTCCTCTAAACTTCCTTTTGACTTTCTCTAAACTTGGTTTTGACTTTCTCTAAACTTCTTTTTGAC